>OZ024891.1:55359190-55581690 GCA_964017195.1 Siderastrea radians | reverse complement strand
ACTAAACTCTTTTTTGAGGAGGTGAAACTCCCATTCGAGCTAAATATTGTTCCCAGGTAGGTGTAATCTGAGGTATTAATAATTTGGTTTCCATTTAAAAAGAAAGAATATTTTTCCCGGGTGCTTTTACGGTTCTGCTTTTGAAAAATTAAAACTTTTGTTTTCCGAAGATTTATTTTCAACAGCCATTTTTGTACGTAATTTTGGAGTGTGTCGATTTGCTTTTGAAGACCTGAAGCACTTTGAGATATAAGGACTAGATCATCCGCATAAAATAAACAATTAAGTAGATCCCCATTTGGTAGGGTAATTGCGTCTGTATCACGAGAGTTATCTAGAGTAAAAGGAAAGTCGTTTAAATATAGATTGAATAGTAGAGGAGACAGAATACATCCTTGTCTTACACCCCTGTTGTAATTAAAGAATTGGGTCCTACGATTTCCGCACTTTATGGCGCATTTGGATCGAGAGTACATGTCTGAAATCAGTTGATAAAAGTGTCCACCTAGTTTATAGGTAATCAGCTTTGAAAGTAAACCATCATGCCATATAGAGTCAAAAGCTTTTTGAAAATCAACAAAACAGCAAAATAATTTTCCCTTATTTGCATTAGTTACATATTTGTCAATAAGAGTTCGTAAAGAGAAAATGTGATCCGATGTCCGAAATCCCTCTATGAAACCAATTTGTGAGGGATGTAATAGATTTTTGTTTTTGGTGAGATTTTGTAGTCTATTATTTAAAAGGGCTGTAAAAAGTTTTCCAAGGCAACTAGTCACGCAGATGCCCCTGTAATTAGTTGGATTTGACTTTTCCCCTGATTTAAAGATAGGTGTAATCAGTCCCATGGACCAACAACCAGGAAACATTCCTGCATCAAGAATAAGATTAAAGAGTCTTTTCAGTGAGGTCATCAATAGGTGACCGCCACTTTTTAACATTTCATTTCGTATTCGGTCTGTACCAGCCGCCTTCTTGTTCTTTAGTTTTTTAATGCCGTTTCTTATTTCACTCTCCGTAAAAGGATTGTCAAGTTCATTATAATGCAATAGAGACTGTTGTTTACGTTTTAGTTCTTCTATAACAGTCTCTTGTGTTTTGGAAAAGGTTTCTTCACTTGGAGCAGAGTGTAGTTGTTGAAAGTGTGTTAACAGTTCATCTACAGGGACATTTGAATCAGCTGTATTGGAAGCCGATTTTGACATGGTTTTTAAAGTGGACCAAAATTGTGTGGGGTCATTTGTTTTGACTAGTTCTTGTATTTGAGTATCTTGGTATCTTTGCCTTTTATGTTGTAGCATGGATTTATATTGTCGTTTTACCGTTAAATATTCTTGTCTTGTCTCTTCATCATGAGGATACGTCTGCTTTTTGTTCGAAATACGTCTCAAACGTTTTCGTAAATTTTTGCAATCTTTATCAAACCAGACTTGTGATTGTCTATGTCTAACGAACTTCTTTTTGTCCAGAACAGGTTGTAATGATTTCTTTGCAGCAGCATCTATTATCCTTGTAAATTTATCTACAGCCTTGTTAATGTCACCTATTTGAGTTAAATTTTCTTTTTCAAAAACAGAGATCATGTTTTGCACTTCAGTAGACTGTAGAGCTGAAATAAATTTTTCTTTAGAATCTGGATTCCATTTAAATTGTCTCGGTAGGTTGAAGAGAGGTTCCGTTGGTTTTGTGTTCTCCTTAAGCGTGAGGGAGTCCTTAACTTTTATCCAGGAAACTAACCGGCAATGGTCCGAAAATGGGGAGGGGTGACGAACCACAAAATTCTGAAAGATGTTCATTGTCTCATGATCTGTTATGATGTAGTCAACTGTGCTTATTCCTTGACTTCCGTGAAATGTTATTTTTCCAAGAGAGTCGCCCTTGCAACGGCCGTTCAGTATTCTTAAGTCTAATGATTTGCATATTTCGATTAGGGTCTTACCATGTTCATTTATGTGGCCATCAAAACTATTCCTGTTTGGTACTTGTCTTGGTAAGGGAAAATTGTCGTGTGGTATAAAATTATTAAGTCCTTCGACTATAAAATCATTTTCTGTTCCAGTACGGGCATTAAAATCACCCATTAGTACAATGGAATAATCGTTCTTTAGGTTATTAATATCATTTTCGAGATTGGTGAAGATGTCTGGGTCGAAATAAGGTGAGTCTCTTGGTGGAATGTAGACCGAACATAATAGTATGTCTTTGTCTGTTTGAAATAGGTTAGAAGCTATTTCATGAGCTGTAATTAAATTAGTAGTAAAATTACAACAGCACGTACATTGCGAAATTACCGCGCCGTAAAAACTCCTTTGTGGAGCTTGTGCTAACATATAATCCAACAAACTACTAGCTATCTGTTGCAATTTTTTTTTTCTTTTTAACTTTCCACCAAGTTTTTATCTCAAATCACACAACAAAAATCGAATACGTGACTCTCTCTGCTAGCGTGGTGTGACACGTACGGGTCAGTGCAGAGGTCACCTGTCTTTCCGCGTATTCCTCTAGGCGATGAGTTGTTTTTTTTAATCTTCGCTCAATCAGGGAACTGAAAATTCGTTTGTTTACAGTTTGGAATGTTTTTCTGTTGTATTGTTGCGTTTTCGGTTGGCAAGGTAGGGGGCATAGTACGTCGTTTCGCTGTGTTTTCGATGCTATCTTGGTTAAGTTGAATGAGTGGATTCCTGTCTTGTTGAATTGCCGTTAAAAATCTGCTTTGTTTTAGCATAATAAGACTCAGCAAGACTCAAGAAAGCAGAACTTTCTTTCAAAGATCAGGAAAAACATTGTGCGTGCATGTGTAACTAATGGTGAGCCTATCTTAAACGACCTTTGTAATTGTTAGCAGTATTCCAGGAATTAAATCTGTAATTTGCATGTAATTCTACCCGCTCAGATCACTAAACAGTAAAAATTTACTGACGGGGAAGTATTTGATTCCCAAAGCTGTAACTTTCCTGGTGAATAGTACAATGATAGAGCTTTCTTTCTGTGTAGTCTTAATCATTGAACGATACATACCAGATGCCGTTTTAAGCGGCCGAAGTTGGCCTTCATTTTACCTTGTGAGAAACAAGGTTAAGAGCGGTTCGATAAAAAGGCCGCTTGAAAATGTTCGAAACCAAACAAAGGCAAATTTATTACACAGTTTTAAAGTAGAAAGGTTAAATAATGTTCGTGGTTTGTTTCGTTTTAAAAGAATCTTTTTTACGCTCTCACCGGCTTCCTAAAGTTGAGTGAGAATTTGAGCCGTTTAGAGACCCCAAAACCGCCATTTTATGCATTTTTCGAACTTTTTAAATTTTCGTCCGTTAAATAACTCGTTGGAACTTTGGATTATTTTTTCTTGAATTAGCTTACCCAAAGGGATGTTTTGGCAAAATAAAAAAAAATTCGATTTTTTGTGAGTGTCTTTCGATTCTCGATATTCTCAGAAAATGGCTCTTAAACCGGTATCATCATACTGGCTACGTTCAAAACCTTGTCTCGGCTGGGGTGATCCTGTCACTGGACGGTAATGGGCGGATTATTTACATTCATTCATCGGTTTGGTCTGTGGTGTGATGTCTAAAACGGGCAGTTATCATGGGTGTATTTTCGTGCTAACGTCTTAACTCACCTCTTTCCTACTGTTCTAACGTTGGGTGGGTGACGGCAGTAGGTATGTTACTCTAAATAACAGGTAACAACAACAGGTATGTTACTAAATAACAGGAAAGAATTAGTGAAACTTTAATAGAATAGGTAATCATAAATTATTGATCGAAACTGGCAGATATGATCAAATCCCAAGGGATAACAGACTCTGCCCTACGTGTAAATTAAACCAAATTGAAGATGAAATTCATTTACTTTTCCATTGTACTAAATACTGTAGTTTTAGAGGTGAATTTTACAAAAAAATTGAGAACCAAATACCAAACATAACACAATTACCTCCTATGTAAGCCACCAAAAAATTAATGAATTGTGATAATTATTATTTAAATACTCAACTGATGAAGTTCATTTTGAGATGCTTATCTTTACGAAATAATCTTCTATCGAATGAAAGTAATGTAACGCATACATAATTGCTTTTTTTCCTATTACATGATTATGATTGTTATAAGTTTCGCTTTAGTTAAGTTTTACGCTTTTGCAATACTGTATGTACTTATAGTCATGCAAATAAAGCTTGTTGTTGTTGTTGTTGTTACTCATACAAGGCTAGTCAAGTTGATTTCCGGTAACTCAAAAATTGATTTTCCCTGGATTTGCTCCGTACATTTACTTTTTCCCTCGAACCCTCGATGCCCTTTTTTTCCTTCAGTTCATTTTCTTTAAAATTTTACCCTCCGTACCTCTACCCTCATTTCTGCTTGCAGGGTACCTTTGGCAAAGTGTATTTTTGAAGTGTCTATTTGTCCTTGGTGTCAATTTCTTTTGTTTCTTGATGTTCTGTTACAGAAAACGGGTCAGTTCTTCCCGTGAGAATACATGTGACAAGTGGTGCCTGCAGGAATCCCATCCCCAACTAACTCGAACTCCCGATAATGCGAACCTTTTTTGATTTCACTCGAAGTCAGTCAGTCAGCCAGTCAGTCAGTCAGTCAGTCAGTCAGTCAGTCAGTCAGTCAGTCAGTCAGTCAGTCAGTCAGTCAGCCAGTCAGTCAGTCAGTCAGTCAGTCAGTCAGTCAGTCAGTCAGTCAGTCAGTCAGTCAGTCAGTCAATCAAACGATCAATCAATCGATCAATTAGTCAATCACTTTTTTTATACAGGATATTTATACATGATAAAGTTTAAAGCTCAAAGCTTGTGGGGTCGTGTACAACACAAAACAATAATAGGAAACGATGCTAAAATTACAATTTGTTTTGGCCTACGAAAGCAATTTCTGACATTTTCTTAAATACGTATTATGCGACGTAATAAACGATAATTAGAGAGAACGAACTTAATCATCTTCACTAGTCGCGGATCCGTTCCACAGACACCAATGGGTAAGCTGTAACTTTTTATTCATTTATTATATATTTCTTCACTCCCCTAACGAATTGTAATCTATTGACAGCTTTCGAATAACCTACTGTATGAAACGTGGCAATAAACCTTACAGTGTAACATTTGAATCCTTGGTAATGCGGCTAGTGAAACATTCGAAAGCCAATCAAAAGTCAAGTTGAAAACCGAGTCACATTGGGGACGGCAACACTGACAGCAACAAGATGGCAGAAGCAGCAAAGATAGCGAGACGCTCAGCTAAAAGGAAGAAAGAAAACTCAGCGAAACAACCCTATGCAACAGTAATTCACCGGGAACCGCCAATAATGTACATTTAGAGAAGATCAAAAGACCGCACTTTGAAGGCGATATAAGAGAGTACCCTCAGTTTAAGCGAGATTTTCAAACGCAAGTAATGCCAGGTCTTACTAAGCTCACAGCCCCGTACACGTTACGTACTTGTCTTGACAAAGAAGCTCTAGCACAGGTTAAATCAGTTGATGATGATATCGAAGAAATGTGGGCCCGTTTAGATGAAAAGTTCGGAGACCCAGGAAAGGTCACGGATGTGATCATTAATGATATCAAGCGATTTAAAGTCATCCGAGAGGGAGAAAGCAAGAAATTTGTGGAATTCGTAGATATGATAGAGGATAGTTATCGTGACTTGAAAAGACTCGGTATTGAAAAGGAAATTACAACCACAAGCTCAGTTAGCACTATTGAAAGCAAACTGCCTCCTGATCACAGAAAGGAATGGGCTAGGCTTGTTAGCTCACGCAAAAGTACAGTCGACAAAACTGACAAATTTCCGAGTCTCCTCGATTTTCTATTGGATCAAAAACGTGCCATAGAATATGACGCATCTGACTTAAGATCAGCAGGCACACCTCAAGTGCGAGGCGCAACCCATTTATCAGATGGGAGACCATCGCCAACGGCAAAATATTGCCTTGTGCATGGTAACGCGAAGCATTCCACTTACGAGTGTAGAAATTATCTAGCTAAGCCTGTTCAACAGAGAAAGGATGTTGTAAAGGATAAGCTTGCATGCTTTTCGTGCCTGAAACCAGGCCATCGCTGGGTTCAGTGCAAAAAGAAGAAAGAATGTGGAATTGATAATTGCAAGGTATTCCATCACCGAACTCTTCACGAGAATAAAAGGAACACCCCAACCGGCGAGGATGATCAAGAAGAAGAAGTCTCTGGCACCACAAACACGTGTTCGAGAATCAGTAGTAAGACCACATGCCTCTTACAGATACAACGCATAAAAACGCACGCAAATTGGCTCAATGTTATGTGGGATAATGCATCTTCGCTTAGTTTTATTACGAACAAGACAGCCAAAGCGCAAAAATTGCATGGTACAACAGTTCAGCTGTCACTTGTAAAGGTTGGAGCAGAGAAAAAGGTATAGATCTCTTTGGACCTTTCAAAATCAGAGATGAAGTGAAGCGAAGAACCTATGGGAAATGTTACGGAGTGATATTCAACTGCATGTGCACTCGAGCAGTTCACTTAGATCTAGCACCGGACTACAGCACGGAAACATTTCTATTAGTACTCAGAAGATTTGTATCATTGAGAGGGTATCCAGCAAAGTTGTATTCTGACAACGGACCACAATTAGTAGCTGCTGATAAAGAGCTCAAAGATATAACGAAGAACTGGAATTGGGCCGAATTACTCGAATTCGGAGTAACAGAGGGCCTACAATGGAAATTCTCACCTGCCGACGCCCCTTGGTACAATGGCACATCCGAAGCATTAATACGTTCCGTCAAACGAGGCTTAAACATCGCAATCGGAGATAACATCATGACATTCTCTGAATTACAGACAGCCTGCTTTGAAGTTGGTAACTTGATAAACGAAAGACCAATTGGTAAGCACCCAACTGATACAGATGATGGCGTATATTTAAGTCCGAACGACCTATTACTTGGAAGATCTACTTCACGAGTTCCAAGCGGACCCTTTAGGGAAACAACAAACCCTCGTCACAGATTTGAAATTGTCCAGAATATAGTGAAGAGCTTCTGGAGAAAATGGACGCGCGATTATTTTCCTAGTCTTCTTATTGAATCGAAGTGGCACACCGCACACCGTGATGTTAAAGTCGGAGACGTCGTCTTGATACAAGACTCGAATCTTGTTCGAGGAAATTGGAAACTAGGCAAAGTTATCACAGCCAAACCGAGTAAAGATGGAAGAGTACGCAGAGTGGAGATCGTCTATAAGAACACTAAGCCAGGAGAACATGTAAAGACATACCGCGGAGGAGGCTATGTAACGGTTGAACGTCCTGTTCAGAGGATAATAGTCATCGTTCCAGTGGACGAAAACGAAATGAAAGACTAAATGAACTTTACTAAACTCGATTTTGTAACTTTACTATTTAAACTTTTACCTTGCACAACTTTCTAGAAGAGAGGGGAGTGTTTCGGCCTACGAAAGCAATTTCTGACATTTTCTTAAATACGTATTATGCGACGTAATAAACGATAATTAGAGAGAACGAACTTAATCATCTTCACTAGTCGCGGATCCGTTCCACAGACACCAATGGGTAAGCTGTAACTTTTTATTCATTTATTATATATTTCTTCACTCCCCTAACGAATTGTAATCTATTGACAGCTTTCGAATAACCTACTGTATGAAACGTGGCAATAAACCTTACAGTGTAACATTTGAATCCTTGGTAATGCGGCTAGTGAAACACAATTAATTAAAATAGATTTCATAACGTGATTATAGTTTAATTTGGCCTAAGACAGCGGCAAACGGAGATACACCACAGTCAATCGTCTCTTTGACACCACCGAAACGTTTCTTCACGGCTCGGATAAACATGTGTATGTTATACTTGTTGGTGACTAAACCAAATAGTTCAAGTTTGATGTATACTATAAACTTGCAGCAGCCGGACAAATTTGGGCTGATTAAAAAAAAAAGGAAAAGGAAAGAAAAGAAACCAGGCAGTGCATTTAAGAAAAGAAAAGTACTCCACTTAATTTTAAAGATTATGCTTTCCTTAACTATAACCGGTTAGGGAGATTAAAATTTGCAATTTGAAATTAATATGCTAAAGTTATCCGTATTGCAATATTTGCATGAGCAGAGGTCACAGCTACTACAGGTGCTGTACCATTCTTGTTTTTATAAATCATCGATATCTTTCACTAATAATTGCTTGACAAAGACCCAAAGGCTTCTTACAAGTAGTTATTATTTAGTTGACATATATTAGAGTCACAAAAAGTTCAAAGCACGCACTACTCAATTTAATCATTATCGCACTTCGTATGTTTTCTAACTACCATGAAAGTTAAAATCTGCCTTAACTAACGCACGTAAATTTTCCAGAAGTCTCCATCTGAGAATGTAAGATCATCAGTTCCCTCGTCACATTTCCATATTCCACTAATAATTACCCAGTGATGCTTATGAGCCACAAACGCAGTATGATCGTACAATCGTCGTTCGCCCCTTTTGTTGTAGTGCCCCCATTTTCCAACATAGTGAGCTCCATCATTGCCCCACCTGCTGCACTCGTCAGCGAGATAAGAGGTGTCATCTTCCATTTTAACAAAAGAACCGCAAGACGCAGGGAGGGCGTTCGTCTGACCGCTGAAGTACTGGACTACAACTTCACCAGTGCTGTTAGCAGCCGTGGTCACGTGGAACGTACGTCCCTGTTTTTTGCTGCAGTGGAATCTCATTTGAGTAAAAGACAAGAGTGCTCTCAGCTGTTTCATGGCGGTAGTTGTGATGCCCATTCGGTTGTTATGATAGTTACTGATCCCGCGGTATGTTGCCTCTGTGTTCCAGTCGGGTGGAGGAGTAGAACTGTCCAAGAGAAAGTTGGCCACAAGAAGCCATCCCCCTTGAAATAATGCAAGACAAGAATAAGCTCACGCTGAGTTAGTGAAAAAACCTTAATGGAATGTTGCTTTAATTCCTGTAGTTGGTTTGGCTTGCCAAGTCATAGTTTACCGTCGAAATTGTCAAAATAGGATAATTTTATTACTGACAGGTGGATTCCAATAATTTGGACAAGATACTAAATCACCTTAACAGTGAGAAGTAAGAAACGAGTAGTTCAACTTCACTTCAGCGAGGGTTCGAGCAATCGATATTCATTTCTACTGCATTTTTTCTCTTCAAACTAAAGGGAGGTAGGATGACTGATGAAAATTTAAACTAGACCCAAGGTTCTTTCCACTTAGTCGATAGTTCAAAAGGGGCCGAAGGCTCCAATGAGTAAGCAACCAAATCTTAAATTGTGAACTGTAAACGTGTAGCTAGCTAGTAATGGCAGCGAAGGTGTTTATTTAACTTTATTTATATAGGGATTATTTGTTAAAACTTTATTAGTTGTCTAAGTAGCCAGTAATTTGTGCATGTTGCGTTTATACCGATAACTAACCTCCGCCAGTTGTCATATCACAGAACACTTTCAATGGGTTTCTGTTGTTCTCAGGGTCCATCCAATACTCCCCATCTCCGATGGAATCTCCAGAGTCAAGGATGTGCTTGCAAGAATGTCCAGGACTTGAAGAAAAAAATCCGAGTCTTGCTAAAAATATCAACGGAGAGAATTTTAAAAGGCATGATACGGAAAGAATATTCTTTAGACTTTTAAAGGGGACATTCTGGAACATCAAATGATTTACACGGATATTACACTAGAAATAGCTACTTACCCAGACAACAACGTATTATAAATGTATAAGCGACTGGACATCTCTCCTCAATGCTTTACGAAGCCTATGCCATGTAAAATGTTTAAGCGCAACGTCAAGAAGTTTTTAATAGCTAACTATTTTTAGAGCGTGTAATCAAATAATTTTTAGTCCTTCTTTAGAGTCCTTTAGTGACACGATTTGCAGTCTTACTCACGTATCAGACACTTTGGCCCTTTGTATCCAGGATGGCATTTGCAGTCCTCTTGAGCTTTGCAAGTGTTTTGAACACAAAGTACCTAAAAAAGAAAAACTCACAATTTGTACACTATTCCAAAAGTTTCAAAGAAGGCGTTTATTTAGCCAAAATGACATGGCCAAATTTATATGCATGTGATTCAAACCCTATTATGAATTCATAACTTTTTGCATGCAATGGTGCCTTTTTTGTGTACAACACCACTACATCTGCCAGGGGCAAAGAAGATTTACAACATTGCGATTTGCTGATTGATTTCTCTCCATGCATCATGCTACAAATATACAGACAGGTATGGAGAAAAAAGTGACCTGAAGGGCATTCTTAAATCTCTTCGTCGAAATTTAAACTAAAAGAAAGTACATAGCTTGTTACGCCGGGTAAGATGACATTTTAAAATCGTTAACATACCGGGACTGTGCCATAGTAACTAAATCCCTGCCTCCTCTTCAAATCGCTTGGTCTTGATACTCGCGAATAGTTATTTAGCTCGCACTGTCGATCGCCAATGTTGTATGATTGACATGTGCTATTTGCCATACATTTTATAGCACACTCTGTATCGTCAGCAACATGACTGGTAGCAAATATGTGACCAAACAAGGCATAACCTGGCAAAATGAAAACGGAGTGTGTTATAGAATAGCTAACGAGACAACTGAAATTGCCGATTTACAAAAAGAAAAGCAGAACTTACATATTTTGAAATACTTAGTAAACGTACTTGTTATTCGTTTTCTTCGTGAAGTTAATCAAGCACATGTACATGCTTGAGGGTTATTATCCTTAGAAATTAGGAAAGGTGTTTTAGAGTAAAGAAAATTTTAGGGAAAACGGAAATAACCTTTCACTCTCACGAAAAAGCAACAGAGGAAAGAAAAAGTGTGCTATTCTATCTTTTACCAAAACCAAAATTGATTCAAGTGCATAGTGAGCTTTTCAGATAACATTATAGCAAACTATATCTAAGATGTCACCTTCATAACTTTCAAACACGCTTGCACAGTTTTCCGGTGAGGGTGAAAGCAAGAATGGCTTCAAGAATGCCAGGAAAAATGGAAGATAAATGCCTAGAAACATCTCGTTTCTAGCAATGGACTGTGAAAAAAGCAATTAAAAGCAAGTTACACAAACAAATACAAGAAACAAACTAGAATGTGTGCTGACATCAAAATGCTAAATATAACCCTAATAACTCACCTAGAATTAACGTAGAAATTTTTCTGTCCTTCTAAATTTCTTCCAAACTATGATATCGTTTTTGAAATGTTACTGTCGGTGACGTTCTGAGGACGTGCTCAAACTAAATTAAAGTTCAAGCCCACCTTTTATTTATATTTTGTCAAGCAAAATTCGACCACCTTTTAAGGCGGTTAATTATTAAACGGTTTCATGAAAATGCTACACGTATGTTAAATTTGAAAATAAATGAGGTATCAGAAAGAATAACTTATGTATTTACCAGGTGTTTATCAGTCCTGACTTTATATTTTTGGTAATTAAATATTTTTACGCAACCCTTTTTTTTGCAAATGGTTTGTTTAAATGGAAAGACACCAGAAGTCTCTAATCATTCGTTTTAACCTGTATGTTGGTGGTTTCGATAACTGAATCAGAATTTATAACGTAGAGCGGTTTTACCAGTCTGCTTGAGGATTTTCCAAACCTGCCTAAGTTTTGATGGCTAAGATTTGATACGCAAAACCTTTGGTTCGCACTTTTGTCAGCTTTGTTTGCATTAATAAGACCTCATTTTTATTTCTTGAGAAATTTTGATGAAGTAGTGTTAGCTGGATACATTAATGATGTAGTTATAATTTATGCTGCGAGGATAAAGTGGTAAGTAGAAGACTTCATTGTTGTAACTTATTTTAGTTCAGATATTTGTATTTCCTTATTGCCTTGATTTTTTCCGGAGGTAATATTGAAAAGTCTTAGTCTTACTGATACATACATTTGCTTAACCCTTTCCCGTCAGCGTTTTTTCTTTAGAAAAACGCATTTTTACCGCTAAAGCGGTTTTTTAAGTGCTATGTTGCCAAATGCCACTAAACCTTGCTACAAAAGCTTTTTCTTACAATTTAGCTAGCTTTTGAGCCAGCTTCTGTTGTAAATAGTACAATATTTTGCTTTCACGCATGCGCAGAAGCCAAAATTTGGACTTTCTTTTACTGATTCATTTCCAATTTTTTTCTCTCTTCTTTTGCTTTCCTTTTCCTCTCCCTTTCTTTTCTCTTTATCGTCTTCCCTTTATCCCCTTTCTATCCACTGGAAAAGTTTGGGCCTCAGCTCTTCTAAAACCCTGGAAATGGAACATTGATCAACTAGGTGACTTGGCCTATTTTACCACCAACTTTACACCCAAAATTGGACACGTTTTTTCTGGTATAGCTCTGCCAGAATTTAGTCGATGTTCAAAATGGACACACGTATGGATGGATCTGTCCTTGCTGTGTTAGCTGCTTATCGAAACAATCTGGTGACGTCAAAAATGATGACGTCACAAGTGGCTCAATGGTTCCGGACTTCAACGTCGGGAAAATACGACTCTTGACGGAAAAGAGTTAACCAATAACTAGATTGAGATATCTACACTTTTCATAGTGCTTAGCATGTTCTCTGCAATTTCATTCTACATGTGAGTTGTTATATATCCATTTGGTGTGGTATAAAAAGGAGCTCTCACAATAGAATTTTTACCATAACTAAGCGAATTCTCGCGCGCTGATTGGCTAATTTTTACTGTCGATAAGAGTACAGACGGATGAAACACGTAAGCTGACGCAATCAGGAAAAGTTTTGTCAAACTTTTCAGCGCTGCATTCTTGGTGCGGCGAGAATTGTACCATAAAACTAGTAGTCTTCAATGGAGAAATCATCTAAGGATGAGGATGTTTGTTGAGGATTCAGAACTGAAAATAGGTGGTGAGCTGGAATTTGTGCTGTCGATCAAATTAAGCTGAACCGTGTTTTAACGGATTATTTTGTGAACAGTGTGGTTCTCCGAATTACAGCGATGAAATTCAGATTCTGCAGCAGTCGCAGCTTCCATTGACTCTTGCATTTTTTCCTTCGTTTGAAAATCAGTTTGGGCTTTTCGTTATTGTAAAAAAAATTAACGTCAATTTTTAATGCGTCTGTCCTCTGTTGTAGATCCACTCGCCTGCGGCTCGTGTATCTACAACACTTTGACAATGTTATGACGAAATTTGTTATCAATAAGAGGACAGACGCATAAAAACTGACGTCAATTTGCTAAATATCACTTGTTATTTTGACTGGACATTATAAATACCAATAAAGAACCATGGAAGTTGTAAAACATTCTTTCCTATCACGAAACTACCGATAAATATATATAAGATAATTTTATTCTTTCGTTGCGACAAATTGTCAGATGCTTGCAAACATCACAGGTTTGAAAGATATGTAACATCGACAATCTACGGTATTGCTTTTTGCTTGTTTATTGTTTTTTTATTACATCTTCATCTACATTTTATTATCTCGGTAAAATCCGTAAGGATATCGCACCAGCTGAACAAAATTATAATAGCTGTCAACCGTCAAAATACCTCCAATTTAACTGTCAACCGTCAAAAAGTTGTATACTTAAGCATCAAACCGTCAAAACTACTCCCATTATTGTGATTCAGTGACACTTGTTATTTTTTTGCTAGATATCGCAAAAACGAAGAGACGGAAACTAAAATGAATTGTAACGATGTCTGACATGTATTTCACATTCAGTACGCCATCTTGACTAAAACCTCGTGGTATATTTTACCCATCATGACTTATGGTACAATTTCATGACAGCATACATGACATCTCTCTTTTTTATTTTTTTTAAACAACAAACTTGACTAGGTAGTATGTTCTTAAGGCTTTCAACAAATGGAACAACGACATTAAGAAAGACAACAAAACAAGTCACCGTTCATAGTTCTGGAAACAAATTAGTGTTCATAGTCTTTAAACAAGTCACTGTGCAAGTTCTGAAAACAAATCAGTGTTCATAGTCTTTGAACAAGTCACTGTGCATACTCCTTGAGGTAGGTGGGCTGTTTCACTAGTCGACCGTAGCGGGTACGTATCGCTGGGTTTAGTGCATGTTCAGACAGTGTTTCTGTTTCATGGAAACTGCCATTAAGGTTGGTTCGGTTACATGTAGGACAACTGGCTTGTCTATTTTGTGAAGTTTCCACAGTCCCTTTGTTTAGTGCTTGCGATACTCTGCTCTTGATCAGGTGTCTACAATTTCTCCTATACTTCTGACCTCCAGGCGTCTGAACAATGTATGACCCGGGCGTGTGGTGCTTTTCAACTACTTTAGCTTGGATCCACTTCTTGTCATGCTTCAGAGACACCTGATCACCTTTGTCCAGAGGCGGCAACTCTTTACTACAGTATTTTTCATAACAGAACTTATGTCTTTCGTTTATCTTCTGAAGGTGCTGTTTGATTTCTGGGGTTCCCTGTGGTTTTAGAAGCTCAGCACTAGTTGAAAGAGACGTTTTAAGTCTGCGGCCCATTAGGATTTGAGCAGGAGGCAGGCCTATTCTATCCAAGGGAGTGTTTCTGTAGTTCAGTAAAGCCTTGTAGGGATCTTGTCCTTTCTTGAGGAGATTCTCAATGGTTTGCACGGCTCTTTCGACTTCACCATTTGACTGCGGGTACAGAGGACTTGAGGTGGTGTGCACAAAACCATAACTCCTGCTAAAATCGTTGAATGCTGAACATGCGTACTGTGGGCCATTGGCGCTGATAAGTTCATCAGGGATACCGTACCTTGCAAATTGACTCTTCAGGTGACAGATAATATTGCTACTGGTTATGCCGTCTAGCTTGGCAACTTCTATCCATTTGGAATAGTAATCTACGCTCAGCAAGTAGTGAACACCATTGAACTCGAACAGGCCACATCCGATTTTGGAGCATGGTCTGTCTGGTGGCTCTTGAATTATCATTGGCTCTCTGGGTTGAGCTCTCTGGAACTGGTTACAAACTGAACACTTGGACACTTTATCTTCAATCTGTGAGGACATTCCGGGCCAAAATAGAATTCTCGAGCACGTTGTTTGCATTTCACGATACCTTGATGTGATTCATGGATGCGGCCTAGCATTTCCTTTCTCATACTCTGGGGAACAATGAGCTTCTGTGCTTTAAATAGGAGACCATCAACTGATGAAATTTCATCTGTGTTGCACCAATATCCGCGGACATTGCCCGATAACACTTCCTTGTTTCCAGGCCATCCATTTAGGACTACTGTGCTTAAGGCTTGCATGGTTGGATCGTCTGCAGTGGCTTTCTGAAACTCTGCATACTTCTCTGGTGAAATGGGAAGGTGCACAGTAAGCTGAACTTCATTCACTTCAAGGTCTGGAATGAGAGTTTCTGTAGTCTCTTGCAGGTGTGATCTGCTCAGTGCATCGGCTACAGAAAGTTCTGGAAGATATTTGACCTTCAAGTCGTACCGTTGCAGTGTCAGCATCATCTTTTGCAGTCTGAGTGGTGCTTGATGCAAAGGCTTACTTAAAATGTACTGCAATGGCTTGTGGTCTGACTCTACATGCGTTGGTCTTCCATAGATAAACTGATGAAACTTCTGTGCTCCATGCTGTAATATTCTAGAGCCAATAAACTCTGTTTAGTTCCAGCAACTGACAACGTGTTTCATCCCAACTGAACTACCGGAAAACTACTGGAGGAGCGGTTACACAGCTCACAACATTCCACACTCTCCCACTAAGCGATGAAAACTAGTACAATAAACCAACAACAAAACTTAGCTTGCAGTTCTTAAGTGTCTCTGTCCTAATAACCTAAAAAGTCACTTAGTCACAAAATCAGCCAAGTATCGAGGGGCGTGTCTGTTCCTAGTAGGGTGACGCTTCTCTGGAATGCCTTGGCTAGGTGATTGCACAAGAACAGCCGGCTGCGTTGGAGTTTCTTCCAGCTGCAATTCTGGCTGTTCAGCTGCCCGGCGATGATCTGCAGTAGACGCTTGGGGAACGCAGGACTGCTGTATAAGGTGGTCTTGGTGTCGTCTCAAGAGTCGTCCATCTTGTAGCTGAACTGCGAAGGAGGTTGGAGCCGTTGACTCTTTCAAAATTCCAGGTAACCACCTTAGTCCTCTTCGGAAGTTACTTTTTAAACTGCTTCCTCTTCCTGCATGGTGCGTTCCTTAGCGTGCCAGTCATGGGCCTGTTTCTGAGAAGTCTGGCTTTGTCGCACTTTCCTTCCGATTTCCGGGTAGACTAGGCCTAGTCTTGATCTGGGTTTCCTTCCTAGAAGTTATTCCGCCGGGGACACTCCTGTTGAAGTCTGCGGGGTGATTCTGTAACGAGCTAGAAATCGTGAAACTCGTGTCTCCACACTTCCTCCACTCATCTTCTTCATTCCCTCCTTGAATGTTTGTACCGCTCTCTCAGCCATCCCGTTCTGTTTGAGGAAATCTTCAA
Organism: Siderastrea radians; assembly: GCA_964017195.1. NCBI lineage: Eukaryota > Metazoa > Cnidaria > Anthozoa > Scleractinia > Rhizangiidae > Siderastrea > Siderastrea radians. Next base: position 55,565,289 of record OZ024891.1, on the reverse strand, counting down.
ACTCTTTGCTTGCGAAGTTGCTGCATTTGTCTGTGACAACAATTTCCGGTAGGCCGTGCGTCGCGAAAGCGATTCTCAATTTCTCAATGGTAGCACTTGAAGTCGACGTATCCATTGGAAACGCCTCCATCCACTTGGAGTGGGCATCCATCACAATGAGAAACATTTTTTCAATGAACGGACCCGCATAGTCTAGGTGGAGTCGAACCCAGGGTTTATAAGGCCATTCCCAGGGATGTAAAGGAGCTTCTGGCGGTGACTTCCTGTTTTCCTGGCAGGGACTGCACTGGTGAACCTTCTGCTTTAAGTCAGCATCCATCTTTGGCCACCACACATAACTTCTCGCCAACGCCTTCATACGGCAAATTCCAGGGTGTGTCCTGTGTAACTCTTCTACCACTCTTGCTCTTTCTTTAGGGGGAACCACTACTCGATTGCCCCCCAGTAAACATCCATCTTGGACACTTAATTCATCTTTCCTAGTGAAGTAGGGCTTCAATGCTTCATCTGAGTTGTGATTAGGCCAACCATGCTGAACGAACTTGATCACTTGTGACAGTATTGGATCACATCTGGTTCCGGTTCTGATCTCATTCACACTCACTGGTGTCAAATTGAGAAGTTCCATTGCAAATACAGTTTCTGCAGACAAAGGTGTAGTCGGAGGACTAACCAGCAAGGGTAGTCGGCTGAGGGCATCAGCATTGGCATGTTCTGGTCCTGGTTTGTACTCAGTGGAGTAGTTGTATGCAGCCAGAGTCAAGGCCCAACGCTGAATTCTAGCTGCTGCCATAGGCGGTGTGGCCTTCTTCTCATTAAACAATGATTCCAATGGCTTGTGATCAGTCACTAGGCTAAAATGTCTGCCGTAAATGTACTGGTGAAATTTCTTCACGCCAAATACCAGGGCAAGTGCTTCTCTCTCAAGTCTGGAATAATTTATGTCTGCATTGGACAGTGTCCTGGAAGCATATGCGATCGGATGTTCCGAGCCATCATCCATTCGATGCAAGAGAACAGCTCCCAAGCCATATTGTGATGCATCGCATGCCAAGGTTAACTTCTTCTGACCATCATAATGGACAAGGAATCCAGAGGACTTCAGGAATTCCTTAGACTTCTGGAAAGCTTACATCTGCTCTTTACCCCAATGCCAGTGGGTCTCTTTACGTAGTAACTCATGCAATGGAGCCAACACGCTCGACAGGTTAGGCAGGAATTTCTGATAGTAGTTGATCATGCCTAGGTACGATTTGAGCTCGGACACATTCTTGGGGCTGGTGCATTAGTGATCGCTTCGACCTTGTCATCCAATGGTTGAATACCCTCTTTGCTCACCTTGTGACCCAGGTAGGTTACTTGAGGTTCCATGAACACACACTTGTTTTTCCGAAGTCGTAAGCCAGCACTTTCTAGTCGTTTCAAGACTTCTTCCAGGTTGTTTAAGTGATATTCATCGCAGGCTCCAGACACTAGGATATCATCTACCCGGACTATTACGTAAGGAATGTTCTGCAGTAGATTCTCCATGTTCCGCTGAAATATTCCTGGTGCTGACGATATCCCATAGGGTAGGCGGTTGTACTGGAACAATCCCTTGTGTGTGTTAATGGTGGTGTACTGTTAAGATTCATCATTCAGAAGTAGCTGCTGGTAGGCTTGGCTCATGTCCAATTTCGTGAATTTTTCACCTCCTCCTAGTGTCGCCAGGAGGTTTTCAACCTTCGGGGTAGGATAACTGTCTAGCTTTGACACTTGATTGACAGTTGTTTTGTAGTCTCCGCAGATGCGAATTGAGTCGTCTGGTTTCAGAATAGGTACAATGGGAGCCGCCCATTCCGAGAACTGAACAGGTTCAATCGTTCCCTCATCTTGTAGCCTCTTGAGTTCAGCTTCAATCTTCCCTGTCATGGCATATGGCACTGGTCTTGCCTTCAAGAATTTTGGTTGTGCCTCTGATTCCACATGAAATTTTGCCTTTGGGCCCTTGAAGGTCTGAAGTCCTTCTCTAAACACTTCTGAGTACCGGTCAACCAATTTTTCAAGTGAAGACTCTTGGTTGTTTTTGACAACTTGCATTTTGAACAACTCCTTCCAGTTGAGTGTCAGAACTCTCAACCAGTCCCTTCCCAATAAGTTAGGCCCAGAGCCTTCCACTACGAGTGTTTGCAGTTCCACTTCTTGTTTCTCATACTTCACAATAACATTCAAAGTTCCTATGACCTCGACTAATTTACCTGTGTACGTTCGGAGCTTCACTTTAGCAGTTTCCAATTGCTGTCGGTTCTTCACCAGTTTCCTTTCAATGATGCTCTTGTAGGTTTCTTCGTTGATGATCGTAGCAGCGGCGCCAGTGTCCACTTCCATGCTCGTCTGAACTCCGTTTAGCTGTAGCTCGACTCGATACGGTTCTTTCTCCTTGGCGGTCATGTGAAACATCGTGTATTCTTCGCATTCTTCCTCACCCGACTCGTCTGTTGTCTCCAGGTGATGTGTATTTCCAGATTTTCCGCTCTTTCGAAACCCCGGTTTACGCTTACCAAGACATTGGCTTGCCTTGTGACCCTTCTTACGGCATTTGTAGCACTCTTCGTCTTTATACCTGCATTTATCGGGATCGTGGAATCTTCCTCCACAACGATAACATTCTTTTGTCGATTGTTTCGGATCCCTTGGTGGCCGTTTCGGTGGGTCTTTGGTCACGCGGTTAACTTGCGATTCGGGTTTCTCACTCAGATTTCCATTCTTCAGATCACGTGTATTCCTGTCGGCAGTTTCCATCGCGGTGGCTAATTCCATTTCTTTTTTTAAAGGTCTGTGGTCGGGGGAAATTATGGAGGGCAGTACTGCTTACTTCTTGGCACTCATACATACACTTTACATCATAACTACTATTATAGCGATCGCGAGTTCGTGCCAGCTTTCAAATTGAAGCTCGGTAGCACAATCGTCCTTGCTCTCGTCCAAGAGAAGTTAATGAGTTCTTTGTAGTTTTCTTCACAAACATCCCTAAAGATTGTGGCGAAGCGAAGCAAAACTGCCAAGAAATGCAAGCATTGTAATATTGAATAATGTCTGTTTAGCAGGCTCGGGTATCGAATCGGCGCCTTTCAAAGCACGGACAAAGTTGTCATCTTTGTCCGTGCTCTCGTCGAAGAGATTTTTAGGCCATTGCATCCCTAGTAATTTTCTACACCGTCTTTCATAAAGATTTTAGCGAATCGATCCTAAACGACTGGAGACACTGCTTATGTTGACCGAAAGTTTGCAACGCATATTTGTTTGGCCGAGGGAAGTCTGGGGCAAGTGACCCCCCCCAAAAAAACGGGTATTACTAGACCCCGTCCTCACGGCGGGGTAATTAAGCATTGGGCCCCAAGTTGCCAGCAAATTAAGCATTGAGTCCCAGTTTGCCAATTTATCAGCATTGAGTCCAAGGAACTGAGTCCAAGAAATTGAAAGTAATTTCATCCGTGGCATTTCACTGCCACTGTAGTGTTCAAAATAGAAATAGATAAACAAACCAAATATTACTGCAACAAATCATCCATAGTGCTTGTGACAAGCTGAATTCAACTTATTGCTTGACCAAGCCATATCCGGCCACAATAACAAGGATTTTTTTCAGGATGAACACATATTTCATGTACTCACCTTTAATCTTATTTCCTGAATCGTTACAAATGATGCACGTGTGTGTCATTTCGGAAATTTGCCATCCGGAGAGTAGTTGTCTTATTACACCAACGCGTATCACACAACGAAGCAGCAGTTTATGTTTCGAAAGGCGCACAATGAGACCATATAAGGACTGAACGGTTACTAAGTCAAGAAATCATTATAGTCAAAATATTACAAATTGGTTTCACTCTGTTTTTGTACTCCTATCTATGGGACTATTGTATGCTGTTCTATTGTATTGTAAAGCGGAAAGGTAATTTATTTTAGTTGAAAGACACTTCCTGCAGCTTTGAATCTAAGAATAGAAAAAAAAAACGAGCGAAACACCCGGCTCTTAAAATAGTTTCCAATACAACGTGTAACTAATCTTTACTTTACTAGCAAAAATATATTTTTATTTTGCGCGAATTTTGCTAGACGACCGCCTATTGCTTTTTAATCTCAGAGTGATACTGGATATTAAAAATAATTTTCCTTCACGTGACGTCTTTCGCAGCTCTTAATAAAAAAGCAGACAATATGACTAATCATAAAGAACAAAATTTAAAAAAAAACTTTTCCTAAAAAAGTAAAACAAAGCGCTAACCATATGGCTCTTTTCAATTTAGTTCCCAAAACAAACTTTTCCAGGATTAGCACATTTTAGTGGCAAAAATATATGAAATTTTATAAAGAGAGAATAATTCTTTCTTGATTTAATGCTGCTTGAGTTTTGTACACACGATCCCTGACACATTGTTGTTAGTGAGCCACATGTACGTATTGTATGGAATTTGAAGAAGAGCTTTGTACCAGAAAGGTACAAACTGAACTGTTGTTCTTAAATTTTACACATCTTCTACATCTTGTAACATCTCTTCTCAGTAGAACCTGATCCGTATAAAAATAAAAGGAACAAGGATGACACGCGTATTTGGCAGTCTATATGCCTAAAATGCAAAACCGTCGAAGATCTGACCGACATCTCATCTTGTTGTTTTTAGTTTGCTCGCTTTTTATTATTCCATGTAACCAGAGGCTCCACTGTAATTGGCCACCGCTGTGGTGGGGGCCCTGTGGTGGGCGCCCTGTGGTGGGCGCCCTGTGGTGGGTGCCCTGTGGTGGGCGCCCTGCGTTTCGCTTTTGCATTTTCTGTATATGTAGTGTTAATTATTAACTTGGCGTTATTTATTTAGTATTATTTATTAACTTGGCGAACATAAAATAAAAATGAAGAGGTTTTTAAAGAAAACTGTAAAATATATATAGAACTCAAAAACTCTGGCTAAATGTAATTCATTTAGAGCTTATTTTTGATACTGAATGCTGTAAACGCAAAAAAAAAATTGCTGTTAGATGTAATACGAAATCAAACAACGAAGGACTAAAGCCGATTCATAATTATAAGGTAATACTCGCCAAGTTTGATTTTCCAGCGTATGTGTTTCTGAAAGTAAGTAGTTAATAGAAAATTGGATTTATTGGTTTCTATTATCTGAGGTCGAAGCCCACAATGGCTCTCGGTGGATGACGTAACTTCACCGAAAAAAAAAGGAAAAACAAATTATGGAAAAACGGAAAAAGGGGAAAAAGATCCCATGTTCTCCCGTACAAACAGCAGCTAGTAATTTGTTAGTACACAGTTTTTGTTACTTAATCAAATTCATAGCTTATTTGCCAAAAAGCGATGCCTCAGTAATCTACTTAATTTACGTGCTTTATTTATGTATGTGCAAAAAATCAACTTCTGGTCCAAACAGAAACCGTTCGTTACTTCATCACGTGAGTTTGACAGTGGATTGTAAGACACATTCTCGCCTTATACGATTTCAATGAGAAGTGACATTAAGCTCCATACAGAGCTTTTCTATAATGAAATGAAACAATTGCAATGCTTTCTTGTAAAAGTGCATCGAGAAATTGTTTTAGAAGTGCTACTTGGAACTTTATCCCGTCATGTACACTAAATATTTCCTCTTTTGATGTTTTAGAGACTCATGTTAACTCCTAAATGCCCCAACCTTTTTTCCTCTAAGACGCTAAAAATCTTTACAGATCTGCTTGCAAGATGAGGAAAGACGTGTTATACTTTACGTTTTTGTCGTTTGGTTCATTTCTGGTGGCGTTCATCGTGCTTGAAGCGAGCTTGGTCTTCACAACAGCTTCCCAATCTAGCCTGTGTAAGGAAACTATTTTTGTTAGCCTTGAAGGTAAGAAACCAACGATCGTTATAAGAATTGTGTTTACTCTCTCATCTATATGCAGTACAGCGAAATCGTTTTAACGAATCCTGAACGGTCTCAAGAAATTTTCTAAACAACAGGCGGAAAAAACAGAGCTAATCGAACCTTTCGGCATAGTTCGGAATCAACCGTCCAATATTTTTGCTTCATGTGATATTACTGATCACTTGGAGAAGAAAAGGTACTTCAGCAAGTGAATTTTACGTTAACAGATGTTCAGTGCTTTTTTCAATGCTGTAACTAACTCCACATACATCTAAAATGCTTCTGTTCAAGACCGACATCAGCAAATGTTGAGCAAATGAACCAACAAAGCTATATTGGACTCTTGCCCCTCACATTTACATGTTTTTTTTTTTCACAATCGCTTTATGACTCGGTCCTTAACAAGAATAGAAAGACCGATAGAATCGAAATGAAATTAAACAAGTGTATCTTGTGGAAAAGCCACAAAATACTTTTACCCGTTATTGCCGGGGAGATGCAAACACCCGTGGAATAGAAGCCATGGACAGCTTCTCCTTACATTTCGATTGCAACCGGTAGAATTTCCTTAAAAATGTAGTTGCCTCGTCTTTAGGTACCCCGGGAAAAAGAGGGGCACGGGTTTGATGGGAAGGAGACGAATCACGCACCGCGCTCGTACAGGTTATTTTATGGGTTCAGCTTTTAGATACGAGGTGTTTTTATGTTGCCGTTGCTGTTTTCTAGGGAAAATTTTGAAAGGGTATATTTGTTTTGCTGTTGTTGGACGACTCATTCTCGAATTAGACATTATGCACATGACGTCGTCGTCGCCATGTTAATGTACCGTTAACAAAAGGATTCTTTTTAGCTCCTTTTGTTATGGTACCGGCATGGCCACTGAATCTCTAGGAATTGGCTGATCATAGTTTCATACGAATTTCAGTTTTTAGGTTTCAAACTTATTGGACACGTGATAGAAACGCTGGCAACTAATGGATTTGACTGTGGATTACGATGCCTGAGAAATGGAGAATGTCGATCGTACAACAGCCAGTCTGATGGTAACCATGGCAACATGACATGCCAATTAAGTGACCAAAAAAGGCAAACAAGACCTGATAGTATCAGGCAGAGTCCAGGATTCATTTATTTTGGCAAAGGTAATCAGGATCCTTTATCCAACAATAAAAAATCTCAAATCATTAAGACTTCTCAAGCTAGTAAAAACCGACAAACAGAAACCGATGTTAGATATGAGAGGCTCACTGTCCTTCTGTTCCATCCATTTCACTTTATTACGGTGATTAAGGCCGATGCTCTTGCTCCTTTAAAGCACTGAAACAAACAAACAAACAAACAAACAAACAAAAAACAGAGAAACAGCTAGAAATTTGAATGGGTCATTATTGATGTCACGATTCAGTATGAAGGAATAACACCCAAACGGAATAATAACTCGCACGTTCTTTAAATTAGATACAACCACTCCAATAAAAGCAACATGTTTCTTTCTGTTTCAATAGCTGTACGAGGCTGGCATTTCTCTCGGCCTGGTGATCCCTGTAAGGACATCCGGGACTCTGGAGATTCCATAGGAGACGGGGAGTACTGGATCGACCCCGAGAAAAATGGAAACCCTTTGAAAGTTTACTGTGACATGACAACTGATGGAGGTTAGTGGTTGTAAATTAGTGGAGTAAAAGATTATATTGTCTCAAGTAACGCCAAGCCAGTCAAATTCCAAGTGTTCACAATTCAACGTAACACCTTAAAGAATCTGACCAGGAAGCAGGATTTCACTAGCGTCGTTCTTTCACTGACTGTGAGATCTGGTCGCCTGTCTAATCATGCGCGTTTAATAGAAGGATGCATTGTTGAACTTGAAGGCTGTCATAAAAGTAAGTTATTATTTTTAAACATTAGTCTTGACTAGTTAAAATAGAATTTAAAAAACCCTGAAACATTTTTTGAGTGTCGATAACCATAGAATCAACCTAAGTATGGGAGAAAGAAAAATGTCGGTTTTCGAGTTAAGAGCCTGAAACTAGTTCTCCCAACCAAAACTTTTCGCGAGTTTAAAAATAACAAGTTCGATGAAAATACTATTTTGTTACGCCATGGCGCGCGTGGAAACCATTTTGTTTCATAAATTTGGATCAGTGTAATAAAGAACTTTGTCTGATTATGAAAAAAACGTAATGTTAATTTCAGGAGGTTGGCTACTTCTTTTCAACATCGTCATCAGCACGGAAAATCCTTCCCCTACGCTATCACTTGAGACTTCATACCACAGAGTCGACAGCTATGGAAGCAACCAACTTGGTTCTCGCGAATAGCGCCATGAATGAGCTGAGAGAACACTTGTCCTCTACTCAACTGAGATTCCACTGCAGTAAACAGCAGGGACGAACGTTCGACGTGACCACGGTCGCTAACAGCTCAGGTGAAGCTGTAGTCCAGTACTTCAGCGGACAAACGGAAAACATTCCACATTCCTGTGGATCGTTTCTACCAGAAAAGGGAGACAACTCATACCTAGCAGGCCAGTGTAACAAATGGGGATACGAGAGTGGCCATTATTTTGTTGGCAAATGGGGGCACGAGGGGAAGCGTGAATTGTACGACGTCCCTGTATTCAAAGCAGGCAAACATCACTGGGTAACTAACCGCAGATGGGACTGCGATGACTTCAATGAATTTAATGTCCCTCCGTCTGCAGGAGACTTCTGGAAGATTTTCGTTCGTTAAGGTGTCTGAACACAGTTTGCGCGCGCTGCACGTCATTTCATTTTGTTCAGTGAAGATTGTGCAAGCGTTTTTTTCTTTTCCGTCTTAACAAGAAAACAGTTTGTTATGTGTGAAAACGTTTGTTTTTCAATGTATTAAAGGTAGTACTATTGGAAAACACCCTGCCTTTCTGGGATTGTTTGTATGGATCGAGAAAGATCGAGACTGTAACATCGAGAACCCTCTCAAACGCAACGTATGCGCAGTCAACCATAAAATTGTGACTGCATGGTTTAGTGGAAACGCACTGATTTCTATGGAACTGCTCGTTAGAATTTAATGAAATTTGGTAGAATAATGGTACAGAACACGCATAACTTGCCTGCAAACAGAAATTGAAATCTGACAGCGGACATATTCAGAAAACGTTAACATGCAAAACACAGAATTACAGAAGATCTCTCTGTCAAAATTAGTGTCAAAAGGCCAGTACTGCTCTGAGTTTTCTAGAGACAGATGATGGAAGTAATCGAACGACTGGATTTTCTGAAAATAAATCAAACCCATTATTTAATGCCGGTTTATTACCAGGTGCATTGCCATGGCAACGGTACTCTGTCCAATAAAACATATCAAAATATAATCTTTTTTAGTTGAACTTGCATCTTGCCAATTTTGGCTGCCCAACTGCCAGTGGTTTGAGAATAACAATGAATAACGCAAAGGTACAAGAAAACTGTGCTCGGCCACCTTAAACACTGACACACCTTTTAGTACCGAGATTTCTCGTGGTTTAAAATGGTTTTGAAATAGCTTGAAAAAATGTGTATTATTAGTATTATTGGTCCACTTTGAGCATGCGAAAGTAAGATATCCAGGACTCAACAAACCTTGCCCAAGGGGGGCAATTAGCCTTTTAGGTAGGGCGGGATAAGGTGAGTTTTGGTTACAGGACAATGGGGATCTCGGATTTCCAGGCTAAGATTTTTCCTTGCAGTGGCGTTTACCAAGCCAACACTTGCTCGAGACTAAATTTCGCTTTAAAGCAAAATGACCCACCAGTAAATTCGGTAAAAGCTATATTAAGCTGAAAATAGTGCGCTGTAAATTTTGGATTAACAAAAGTAAAGCAACTCTATTCTCCCCGAGGTAGCCATGTTTTACCTTGTCTCATGATAATTTTAACTCAAGAAAGATGTTTTAATCAGTTAATGACACAGGCGGCTCGGAAAAATATCCGAGTTTTCCTAACAGGAGTCGAACCTATGACCTTCTGGTTACTAGTCCAGAAGCTCTACCACTGAGCTACAGGAGACTCGCGGGAGCTAAGGCCAATAAACTAGGTTCATGTGACAAACGTTCTGTATACTGCTAAGACTGAAATGTTGATAGGTGGCATATTCGCAAGCTCAGTGGTAGAGCACTCGGTTTTTTAGAGAACTCGGGTTTTTTTTCCGAGCCGCCTGTGTCATTAACTGATTAAAACATCTTTCTCGTATTTTCATCAGGCTTCAAATTCACCACCACATTTATATCAGGCAAAAATTGGTTTTTACAAATAAAAATAACAGTTAACTTTTCATAAATTCGTCTTCCGTGTTGGTAAAATGTTCCATTAAGAAATGTGGCTTTTCCCTTCTTTATGTTTTTACGGGTAGTTTAGAAATGAACCATAGAATTGTATGAAACGGTTAACATTCCGTCCGCGTTGGGCCGGGGGTGGTTGACCCGAGCAAAAAGAAAAAAAAAACTGGCCTTCCCGTTCAGTCAATAAGTGCATATTATTTCCGGAACCAATTGTCTGCCATTTAGCATATTGTAATGAACACCGGGGAGGGCAATGTTTGTATTTACGTCCTCGTCAAGATAGCGGTGTTTAACGTTTTTACCAGGGAAAAAATACAACTCTTCATACAAAAATTGGTTTGATTCAAACCAATTCTATTACTGATTCCATGTTGAGATGTTAGCCTCTCAAGTCAGTCATTTTCACGACATGTACGAACAATGACCGTATTATACATAGACATAGTTTACGTAACCCGGTCAGTACACTTAGCTCTGATATCGGTGCGTACTGCTGACTTGACCAGCTAACTGTGCGGGAACACAGGCGCTCCACGAAATTGACGCGAGTTTTAGCTATTCGTGTTAATTTAATTCGCGTTCATTTCTTGAGTGTTAATTTCCGCGACCTTCGCAAAGTGGAACGTTAATTAATCCACTCCAATTTGAACCGTCCTTACGTGTGTACTGGCGCGGGGGTGCTCAGCTAACTCGCTCTACGAAGAGGTACCAACAGCACTTCGGGATCTTTTATGCTTGTGTAGTGACAATGCAACGTTTTTCTCGTTAACAGCACCAATCACTGTTATGGTTTAATTCCCCACATTGGTCTATCTCTTAATCTTTTCATAACACTCTTTTCATCAGCTAATTTACAGAAATTTACCTGAGCTAATTACATCAAAGTTAAACTAGGCGTTGTGCGAATTCACAACGGCAGCAGCAATAAGAAACGCTGGAGTGCAGCTTAGCAATGTTTAGTAATAATTTAGGACGCGTTAGTAAGGTTTATTGGTTAACAGAAAGAATAGTTAATTAGCTAGGAATAGAGGTAGATTTGGGAGTTGTGAAAAGTTCAGCCTAGCTTAAAATAATAACTGGGTTCATCGCTTATCTAATAGTATTATTTAAAAAATAGAGTTCTTCTGTCGAAGGCACTATCGTGTGATAGGTTGCCTGAGGAAATTTGATGTTCACAATAAATATTAGCCCGAGAACGTAGTTCGAGAGCTTATATGAAGTTTGAACATCACATTTCCGAGGGAACCTATCACACATAGGGCCTGAGACAGGAGGACTCTATCGTTTCTATTCCCGGTTTTTATTGTACAACGCTAAATTTTGAGCGAAAATTGCCACACACGGGCACTATTCGCTGATAGGCGCCCGCTGAGGAGAGACACTATCGCGTCACGTGATCGATTTCGACTAATGGGAACACGCCAAAATTTAGTGTTGTACTATAATAGCTGTTAGTATCGAAGGTGACTAAAAACGCAGGTGAAAGCAGGTGGGAGTGTTTCCTGCGCAGACTAAGACATGTCATGAGGAACTTTGGCCATGAAAAAAATTCGCAGCATGCATTCATTAAAAGCGTTATTTTACGCCAATCATTTCTGTCAGCAATGAAGAGAATTATATCAACACGTGCGATCGGCATGTGTCCTTGCGGTTACTTAACAGCATGCCTACATTAAGATTATGGGAAAGGCGATCACGCCGTGAAGTAAAAATTATTACAGGAAAGAACGAGCGCAGTCAGCGCAAGTGCGTGGATTTTCAGGTAAGTTTGTTTGTTTTTCGAGTAACCTCCTTTTGGCTCTGTCGAATTCCAGCAACACAAAGGGTTTAGCTCGCACGACTTGTCACCATACGCCAGGAAACGAAATCTAGAACAGGCCCAGAGGAGTATCCAGACTTGTCACGCCGTTTGTAATGATGTGGTGCGACATGTGTTTGTCGTTTCAGTTTTATGGTATATTTTCCTTGCTAGACCGCCACTATAGTCATTTGCATGTAGGTCGAGCAAGAACCCGACATCGATCAAATTTTTAGGCTACTGACTTTTATGTGAAGAAACGTATGTTAGAGAACCCACGGGACGTGGTGGCGCTTTCATGACTCGATTATAATTTATTCGAGCTACACTAAAAACGCGAAAACAAGAAACGCGAGTCATTGCGTTTCCTTTTGATATTTTACTTACTTTATTCCAAGTATAGAAGGTTTCCAACCTAAATACCTACTTGTAGCGACTGCTTGGGTAATACCAGGCTTTCTTCAAAACATTATATTGAATTTGTGTTTTCCGTGTAACACAATGGTGGCGGGAAATGTAAGGTTTTGAAAATCGCGCGCGTCTAAACGACGACCGCTCCACGAAGCTATGGAATCGAGACAAAAAGAGACGAGAGACCTTTGGTAAGTGGAAATAAGAATTACAATTTTAAATACGTGTATACCTTAAGGCGAAATATTAGCATCGCGCTCTAGCTTTATTCTGATTTTCTCACATAATGTGCTGTACCTGGAAACTTGTTCGCTATCGTTACGCTTTGTTTTCCTCGGGTATGATATACCTGGAAGCATTACTTTTAACATCGCGCTTTAGTTTATTCTGTCTTCCTTGGGTAGCATATACCTGCAAGCGGAATGTCTAACATCGCTTTAAAGCTTATTCTGTCTTCCTTGGGTAGCGTATACCTGGAAGCGGAATTTCTAACATCGCTCTTTAGCTAATATTTATTCTGTCTTCCTTGGGTAGTATATACCTGGAAGCGGAATTTCTAACGTCGCTTTATAGCTTATTCTGTCTTCCTTGGGTAGCATATACCTGGAAGCAGAATTTCTAACATCGCGCTTTAGTTTATTCTGTCTTCCTTGGGTAGCATATACCTGGAAGCAGAATGTCTAACATTGCGCTTTAGCTTATTCTGTCTTCCTTGGGTAGCGTATACCTGGAAGCGGAATTTCTAACATCGGGCTTTAGCTTATTCTGTCTACCTTGGGTAGCATATACCTGGGAGCGGAATGTCTAACATTGATTTAGAGCTTATTCTGTCTCCCTCGGGTAGCGTATACCTGAAAGCAGAATTTCTAACATCGCGCTTTAGTTTATTCTGTCTTCCTTGGGTAGCATATACCTGGAAGCAGAATGTCTAACATTGCGCTTTAGCTTATTCTGTCTTCCTTGGGTAGCGTATACCTGGAAGCGGAATTTCTAACGTCGCTTTAAAGCTTATTCTGTCTTCCTTGGGTAGCATATTCCTGGAAGCAGAATTTCTAACATCGCGCTTTAGTTTATTCTGTCTTGCTTGGGTAGCATATACCTGGAAGTGGAATGTCTAACATTGCTTTAGAGCTTATTCTGTCTTCCTTAGGTAGCGTATACCTGGAAGCGGAATTTCTAACATCGGGCTTTAGCTTATTCTGTCTACCTTGGGTAGCATATACCTGGGAGCGGAATGTCTAACATTGATTTAGAGCTTATTCTGTCTCCCTCGGGTAGCGTATACCTGAAAGCAGAATTTCTAACATCGCGCTTTAGCTTATTCTGTCTTCCTTGGGTAGCATATACCTGGAAGCGGAATGTCTAACATCGCTTTATAGCTTATTCGGTCTTCCTTAGGTAGCATGCATATACCTGGAAGATTCTTTTATTTGTGCAATAAAAAAGAAGCAAAACAAAACAAAGGATTAACCGATTGCCAGGATTTCATTTACAATGAATGTACCTTGAATGTTAAGTTGTATTACGACTCTAAAATCATCATTTTTTTTGAAAACCTTTTTCCCAGTCTTACAGGTAGCGGGGCGGAGAATTTATTCAATTCAATATTACCGGTTACACAATTGTATTCTTGAGTTTACCAACATTAGTGTTGTATGTTCATTAATCCGGAAATTGCGGTTACTTTCATTTCAGTTTAGGAGAGCTTGAATTACTTTTTTGTGGGCGTTTGTCTGATTTCCTAGTGTGTTCAGCTAAAACCTCAAGAGACGGAGAGGTGTCAAACCTTGGCTTTGAATTACTTATGCAAATTAGCTGGCTGCAAATTGAATGTGCAGCCAGCTAATTTGCATAACATTTTTTCGCACCTCAAAGCTTGTCATGGAAGGAAAATAAAAGTATCACAAATCATTACTGGTTCTATCGGGAACGAAATTAATGTAGAGTATAATTAAGGCAATATTTGCATCGTGACACGTGTAAGAAGCTTTCTCTTTCAAAGCATTTTCCAATGTTTTTTAAAATGTCTTTACGTTACTTCACCTCAGTTTTTGCTCGTAGAAGTGTCGTTCTAAGCCCTATGGTTTGACACCGACAAAATATTTCTGGCATCATCAAACTACTGGGACTATTACAGAAAAGTTTACTTTAGTGTGAAGACAGCATTTTTCGATTGACCAAGTGAAATTACCTAAGGATACATAACTGATTATCAGACGGAAAGTATTGTATAATCAACAAAACCATCTGTAATTGCACAAGCCGCGAAAAGGCAGATTGTGCATTGAAATAAAAAAAGTCAAACACAGAAACAAACAACTGAATGTTTTTAAAAGCAACTTCCAATACACCAAAATTAATAAGGATAACAGAGTTAAAAAATTCTTGATAATTATTAATGAGTGTGCAAATAAGTAGCGTATAACTACGATATGTTAGCTTAGTTAATGAGAGACCAGAGTGCCCAGCTGAATCACCAATCAGGATCTTAAACCGGTATCGTCATACTGGCTACGTTCAAAACCTTGTCTCGGCTGGGTGGTCCTGTCACTGGACGGTAATGGGCGGATTATTTACATTCATTCATCGGTTTGGTCTGTGGAGTGATCTCTAAAACGGGCAGTTATCATGGGTGTATTTTCGTGCTAACGTCTTAACTCACCTCTTTCCTACTGTTCTAAGGTTGGGTAGGTGACGGCAGTGGGTATGTTACTCTAAATAACAGGTAACAACAACAGGTATGTTACTAAATAACAGGAAAGAATTAGTGAAACTTAGAATAGGTAATCATAAATTATTGATCAAAACTGGCAGATATGATCAAATCCCAAGGGATAATAGACTCTGCCCTACGTGTAAATCAAACCAAATTGAAGATGAAATTCATTTACTTTTCCATTGTACTAAATACTGTAGTTTTAGAGGTGAATTTTACAAAAAAAATAGAGAACCAAATACCAAACATAACACAATTACCTCCTACGCAAGCCACCAAAAAATTAATGAATTCTGATAATTATTATTTAAATACTCAACTGATGAAGTTCATTTTGAGATGCTTATCTTTACGAAATAATCTTCTATCGAATGAAAGTAACGTAACGCATACATAATTGCTTTTTTTCCTATTACATGATTATGATTGTTATACGTTTCGCTTTAGTTAAGTTTTACGCTTTTGCAATATTGTATGTACTTCTAGTCATGCAAATAAAGCTTGTTGTTGTTGTTGTTGTTGTTGTTGTTACTCATACAAGGCTAGTCAAGTTGATTTCCGGTAAATGAAAAATTGATTTTTCCTGGATTTGCTCCGTACATTTACTTTCTCCCTCGAACCCTCGATACCCTTTTTCTCCTTCAGTTCATTTTCTTTATAATTTTACCCTCCGTACCTCTACCCTCATTTCTGCTTGCAGGGTACCTTTGGCAAAGTGTATTTTTGAAGTGTCTATTTGTCCTTGGTGTCAATTTCTTTTGTTTCTTGATGTTCTGTTACAGAAAACGGGTCAGTTCTTCCCGTGAGAACACATGTGACAAGTGCTGCCCGCAGGAATCCCATCCCCAACTAACTCGAACTCTCGATAATGCGAACCTTTTTTGATTTCCCTTGAAGTCAGTCAGTCAGTCAGTTAGTCAGTTAGTCAGTCAGTCAGTCAGTCAGTCAGTCAGTCAGTTAGACAGTCAGTCAGTCAGTCAGTCAGTCAATCAAACGATCAATCAATCGATCAATTAGTCAATCACTTTTTTTATACAGGATATTTATACATGATAAAGTTTGAAGCTCAAAGCTTGTGGGGTCGTGTACAACACAAAACAATAAAAGGCAACGATGCTAAAATTACAATTAATTAAAATAGGTTTCATAACGTGATTATAGTTTAATTTGGCCTAAGATAGCGGCAAACGGAGATACACCACAGTCAATCGTCTCTTTGACACCCCCGAAACGTTTCTTCACGGCTCGGATAAACATGTGTATGTTATACTTGTTGGTGACTAAACCAGATAGTTCAAGTTTGATGTATACTATAAACTTGCAGCAGCCGGACAAATTTGGGCTGATTAAAAAAAAAAGGAAAAGAAAAGAAAAGAAACCAGGCAGTGCATTTAAGAAAAGAAAAGTACTCCACTTAATTTTAAAGATTATGCTTTCCTTAACTATAACCGGTTAGGGAGATTAAAATTTGCAATTTGAAATTAATATGCTAAAGTTATCCGTATTGCAATATTTGCATGAGCAGAGGTCACAGCTACTACAGGTGCTGTACCATTCTTGTTTTTATAAATCATTGATATCTTTCACTAATAATTGCTTGACAAAGACCCAAAGGCTTCTTACAAGTAGTTATTATTTAGTTGAGATATATTAGAGTCACAAAAAGTTCGAAGCACGCACTACTCAATTTAATCATTATCGCACTTCATATGTTTTCTAACTACCATGAAAGTTAAAATCTGCCTTAACTAGCGCACGTAAATTTCCCAGAAGTCTCCATCTGAGAATGTAAGATCACCAGTTCCCTCGTCACATTTCCATATTCCACTAATAATTACCCAGTGATGCTTATGAGCCACAAACGCAGTATGATCGTACAATCGTCGTTCGCCCCTTTTGTTGTAGTGCCCCCATTTTCCAACATAGTGAGCTCCATCGTTGCCCCACCTGCTGCACTCGTCAGCGAGATAAGAGGTGTCATCTTCCATTTTAACAAAAGAACCGCAAGACGCAGGGAAGGCGTTCGTCTGACCGCTGAAGTACTGGACTACAACTTCACCAGTGCTGTTAGCAGCCGTGGTCACGTGGAACGTACGTCCCTGTTTTTTGCTGCAGTGGAATCTCATTTGAGTAAAAGACAAGAGTGCTCTCAGCTGTTTCATGGCAGTAGTTGTGATGCCCATTCGGTTGTTATGATAGTTACTGATCCCCGGTATGTTGCCTCTGTGTTCCAGTCGGGTGGAGGAGTAGAACTGTCCCAGAGAAAGTTGGCCACAAGAAGCCACCCCCCTTGAAATAATGCAAGACAAGAATAAGCTCACGCTGAGTTAGTGAAAAAACCTTAACGGAATGTTGCTTTAATTCCTGTAGTTGGTTTGGCTTGCCAAGTCATAGTTTTTCCGTCGAAATTGTGAAAATAGGATAATCTTATTACTGACAGGTGGATTCCAATAATTTGGACAAGATACTAAATCACCTTAACAGTGAGAAGTAAGAAACGAGTAGTTCAACTTCACTTCAGCGAGGGTTCGAGCAATCGATATTCATTTCTACTGCATTTTTTCTCTTCAAACTAAACGGAGGTAGGATGACTGATGAAAATTTAAACTAGACCCAAGGTTCTTTCCACTTAGTCGATAGTTCAAAAGGGGCCGAAGGCTCCAATGAGTAAGCAACCAAATCTTAAATTGTGAACTGTAAGCGTGTAGCTAGCTAGTAATGGCAGCGAAGGTGTTTATTTAACTTTATTTATATAGGGATTATTTGTTAAAACTTTATTAGTTGTCTAAGTAGCCAGTAATTTGTGCATGTTGCGTTTATACCGATAACTAACCTCCGCCAGTTGTCATATCACAGAACACTTTCAATGGGTTTCTGTTGTTCTCAGGGTCCATCCAGTACTCCCCATCTCCGATGGAATCTCCAGAGTCAAGGATGTTCTTGCAAGAATGTCCAGGACTTGAAGAAAAAAATCCGAGTCTTGCTAAAAATATCAACGGAGAGAATTTTAAAAGGCATGATACGGAAAGAATATTCTTTAGACTTTTAAAGGGGACATTCTGGAACATCAAATGATTTACACCGATATTACACTAGAAATAGCTACTTACCCAGACAACAACGTATTATAAATGTATAAGCGACTGGACATCTCTCCTCAATGCTTTACGAAAGCCTATGCCATGTAAAATTTTTAAGCGCAACATCAAGAAGTTTTTAATAGCTAACTATTTTTAGAGCGTGTAATCAAATAATTTTTAGTCCTTCTTTAGAGTCCTTTAGTGACACGATTTGCAGTCTTACTCACGTATCAGACACTTTGGCCCTTTGTATCCAGGATGGCATTTGCAGTCCTCTTGAGCTTTGCAAGTGTTTTGAACACAAAGTACCTAAAAAAGAAAAACTCACAATTTGTACACTATTCCAAAAGTTTCAAAGAAGGCGTTTATTTAGCCAAAATGACATGGCCAAATTTATATGCATGTGATTCAAACCCTATTATGAATTCATAACTTTTTGCATGCAATGGTGCCTTTTTTGTGTACAACACCACTACATCTGCCAGGGGCAAAGAAGATTTACAACATTGCGATTTGCTGATTGATTTCTCTCCATGCATCATGCTACAAATATACAGCCAGGTATGGAGAAAAAAGTGACCTGAAGGGCATTCTTAAATCTCTTCGTCGAAATTTAAACTAAAAGAAAGTACATAGCTTGTTACGCCGTGTAAGATGACATTTTAAAATCGTTAACATACCGGGACTGTGCCATAGTAACTAAATCCCTGCCTCCTCTTCAAATCGCTTGGTCTTGATACTCGCGAATAGTTATTTAGCTCGCACTGTCGATCGCCAATGTTGTATGATTGACATGTGCTATTTGCCATACATTTTATAGCACACTCTGTATCGTCAGCAACATGACTGGTAGCAAATATGTGACCAAACAAGGCATAACCTGGGAAAATGAAAAAGGAGTGTGTTATAGAATAGCTAACGAGACAACTGAAATTGCCGATTTACAAAAAAGAAAAGCAGAACTTACATATTTTTGAAATACTTAGTAAACGTACTTGTTATTCGTTTTCTTCGTGAAGTTAATCAAGCACATGTACATGCTTGAGGGTTATTATCCTTAGAAATTAGGAAAGGTGTTTTAGAGTAAAGAAAATTTTAGGGAAAACGGAAATAACCTTTCACTCTCACGAAAAAACAAAAGTGTAAAAATAACCAGCAACAGAGGAAAGAAAAAGTGTGCTATTCTATCTTTTACCAAAACCAAAATTAATTCAAGTGCATAGTGAGCTTTTCAGATAACATTATAGCAAACTATATCTAAGATGTCACCTTCATAACTTTCAAACACGCTTGCACAGTTTTCCGGTGAGGGTGAAAGCAAGAATGGCTTCAAGAATGCCAGGAAAAATGGAACATAAATGCGTAGAGACATCTCGTTTCTAGCAATGGACTGTGAAAAAAGCAATTAAAAGCAAGTTACACAAACAAATACAAAAAAACAAACTAGAATGTGTGCTGACATCAAAATGCTAAATATAACCCTAATAACTCACCTACAATTAACGTAGAAATTTTTCTGTCCTTCTAAATTTCTTCCAAACTATGATATCGTTTTTGAAATGTTACTGTCGGTGACGTTCTGAGGACGTGCTCAAACTAAATTAAAGTTCAAGCCCACCTTTTATTTATATTTTGTCAAGCAAAATTCGACCACCTTTTAAGGCGGTTAATTATTAAACGGTTTCATGAAAATGCTACACGTATGTTAAATTTGAAAATAAATGAGGTATCAGAAAGAATAAGTTATGTCTTTACCAGGTGTTTATCAGTCCTGACTTTATATTTTTGGTAATTAAATATTTTTACGCAACCCTTTTTTTTGCAAATGGTTTGTTTAAATGGAAAGACACCAGAAGTCTCTAATCATTCGTTTTAACCTGTATGTTGGTGGTTTCGATAACTGAATCAGAATTTATAACGTAGAGCGGTTTTACCAGTCTGCTTGAGGATTTTCCAAACCTGCCTAAGTTTTGATGGCTAAGATTTGATACGCAAAACCTTTGGTTCGCACTTTTGTCAGCTTTGTTTGCATTAATAAGACCTCATTTTTATTTCTTGAGAAATTTTAATGAAGTAGTGTTAGCTGGATACATTAATGATGTAGTTATAATTTATGCTGCGAGGATAAAGTGGTAAGTAGAAGACTTCATCGTTGTAACTTATTTTAGTTCAGATATTTGTATTTCCTTATTGCCTTGATTTTTTCCGGAGGTAATATTGAAAAGTCTTAGTCTTACTGATACATACATTTGCTTAACCCTTTCCCGTCAGCGTTTTTTCTTTAGAAAAACGCATTTTACTGCTAAAGCGGTTTTTTAAGTGCTATGTTGCCAAATGCCACTAAACTTTGCTAAAAAAGTGTTTTCTTACAATTTAACTAGCTTTTGAGCCAGCTTCTGTAGTAAATTGTACTGACAATATTTTGCTTTCACGCATGCGCATAAGCCAAAATTTGGACTTTTTTTTACTGATTCATTTCCAATTTTTTCTCTCTCCTTTTGCTTTCCTTTTCCTCTCCCTTTCTTTTCTCTTTATCTTCTTCCCTTTATCCCCTTTCTATCCACTGGAAAAGTTTTGGCCTCAGCCCTTCTAAAACCCTGGAAATGGAACATTGATCAACTAGGTGACTTGGTCTATTTTACCACCAACTTTACACCCAAAATTGGACACGTTTTTTCTGGTATAGCTCTGCCAGAATTTAGTCGATATTCAAAATGGACACACGTATGGATGGACTTGTCCTTGCTGTGTTAGCTGCTTATCAAAACAATCTGGTGACGTCAAAAATGATGACGTCACAAGTGGCTCAGTGGTTCCCGACTTCAACGTCGGGAAGTGAGTTGTTATATATCCATTTGGTGTGGTATAAAAAGGAGCTCTCAAAATAGAATTTTTACCATAACTAAGCGAATTCTCGCGCTCTGATTGGCTAATTTTTATTGTCGATAAGAGTACAGACGGATGAAACACGTAAGCTGACGCAATCAGCAAAAGTTTTGTCAAACTTTTCAGCGCTGCATTCTTGGTGCGGCGAAAATTGTACCATAAATCTAGTAGTCTTCAATGAGGAAATCATCTAAAATTTATGGGTTAAAACTGAAGAAACCATTGCAACCTTACAGCGACAGGATGAGGATGTTTGTTGAGGATTCAGAACTGAAAATAGGCGTTGAGCTGGAATTTGTGCTGTCGATCAAATTAAGCTGAACCGTGTTTTAGCGGATTATTTTGTGAACAGTGTGGTTCTCCGAATTACAGCGATGAAATTCAGATTCTGCGGCAATCGCAGCTTCCATTGACTCTTGCATTTTTTCCTTCGTTTGAAAATCAGTTTGGGCTTTTCGTTATTGTAAATTGACGTCAGTTTTTTATGCGTCTGTCCTCTGTTGTAGATCCACTCGCCTGCGGCTCGAGTATCTACAACACTTTGACAATGTTATGACGAAATTTATTATCAATAAGAGGACAGACGCATAAAAAACTGACGTCAATTTGTTAAATATCACTTGTCATTTTGACTGGACATTATAAATACCAATAAAGAACCATGGAAGTTGTAAAACATTCTTTCCTATCATGAAACTGCCGATAAATATAAGATAATTTTATTCTTTCGTTGCGACAAATTGTCAGATGCTAGCAAACATCACAGGTTTGAAAGAAATGTAACATCGACAATCTACAGTATTGCTTTTCGGTAGTGTAGCACCTCTCAAAAGCTTGTATTTTCATTGGACCGCTATATGTAGCAGCTCTATTGCTTTTACGCCTCGTTCTTTGTTTCTTTTGTTTGTTCTATTGTTTAACGGTGTGACTGCAGCGCAGAGCAGTCAGCGGTATGTTTTGCATGTGCTTAGCTGCCGCGCCCGTTTTCTCTTGTAAGCTCCCGCCATTTTGTTTTGTTCTCATGTGGTCTCAAGATTTGTAAAGTTATCGCTGTTCATCGGATCTTTGCTGTCCTTTTAAACGGCCTGAACGGTAAGAACTGTTAAAGAAACATTGTACGGAACATTCTTTCAGTGTATCTCGCGTAAGGTTTCAAGCTTTAGCGAGTAATCACATGTTTTGTCACGCAGATTGTTATCTCGGGAATCAGGATTCAAACTCACAAGTAAACGGCATGTGCTGTACCTGACCTGTGAATAAACAAAGTTTGGGACGTTGTGTTATTTTGTAGCAACTCTTCTCGTTATGTACGACGGGAGGCCAGCCACAATAACAATCGTTTAACGATCTGCGTGTAGCAGTCATGTCCGTCAACAAAGAAACAAGATCCGAGGCCCAGGGCAATGTGGCGCTGGAAGAAGAAACTGAAGAACCAAGGCAGCGTTCGCTGACGGAAAAGGGGTATACCTATCAACTATGAATTGAAGACAAGTGACTTAAAAACCAAGAAAGTGAATTGGTCAAGACTATGAGAGGTACATTGCGGAAGCGAGGTCAGTCACCTAATCTAGTAGAATTTAAGAAAGAATTCAGCGAAGCTCAGATTATGTCCTCTGAATTCCAAGATATGGTTGATGAAATTAAGGCTTTTGTGAAACCGGGTGAGAATGTTGAAAGTATTGAAAGAATGGTTGATCAAGTTGGCAGAGAATGGTCGAATTTTGAGTGTGACATTAGGTCAGAGATTAAATATCTGGAATTTATTGAACAACACGTGGGTGATTCTAGTTCTGAAACGTCCAAAAGGTCCAGTCGAGCATCCAAGAAAAGTGACAAGTCAAAGATAAGTTCCACTGGTCATGCTGAAGAAGATAGGTCTCAGTTACAAAAAGAAGAAGCTGCCCTAAAAGCTAAGCTTGCCTATGTAGAGAAGGAACGTATACTGAGATTAGAACACAGAAAGACTGAGTTGGCCAAATTAGAGCAGGAAAGAAAATTGGAAGAACTAAGAATTCAAAGTGAGCTTGCTCAGAATCAAGCAAAGCTTAATGTATGCATGTCAGCGGAGAAAGAAGGACTGCTCGATGACCGGGACCTAGACTCGATTCCCCCAGCTGATAAGGATAAGGACATGGATAAATTCCTTAATTCAATTCCAGTTACAAGTAAGAGTGATCTCTCTCCGAGTCAGCAAGAACCTGTCTATTCTTCAACTCAGTTGAATGGTGCCCAACCCACTTTCAGTTCCCCGCATGCAGACCATGGAGTGCACAGTACGTTAAGCCCCAAGGCCACACCCTTTCAGCAACACTCTGTTGTCTTAGAAAAATGTATGGATAAACTAGTGGAAAGTAGTAAGTAGTAAGTAGTAAGTTGGTGGCAGCTACTATGGAGCAGAACCTAGTAAACAGGCAACTAGCAATCTCAGGGCAACTCCCTAAAATCTCAATCCCAGTCTTTAGTGGAGACCCTCTAGAGTATCCTACATGGAAAAGTTCCTTCAGTGCCCTTATTGATTCCAAACCAATGGACGCGCAGACAAAACTAAACTTTCTACATCAGTACATCTCAGGAAAGCCCAAACAAGTTGTTGAACAGTATATGTTAATTGGTACTGAAGATGCCTATCAGTCTGCGAGGTCGTTGTTACAAGAAAGGTACGGTAACTGCAATGTGGTTGGGACAGCCTTTATGAACAAACTGGAGAACTGGCCGAAGATTGGCATAAGAGATGCGGAGGGTTTAAGAGTTCTTTCTGACTTCCTGCAAAAGATAATTGCCGCCAGGGAAACTACTCCTAGTCTTGCTGTCTTGGACTTTGCGAAGGAGAATGTTAAAACTCTAAACAAGTTGCCATTGCAAATTCAGAATAAGTGGAGAGGGATAGTTCAACGGTGTAGAGTCACAAAGGGAGATGGTGCGTATCCTACGTTCTCTGAGTTTGCTTCATTTGTGAAAGAGTGTGCAGAGAAGGCAAACATTCCTGAGCTTGAGGAGCTGTCCAAAACCAAAGAGTTTATTAGATCCAGAGGGCCATTTAGACGTTCACCAAGAGGCGAGGAGGCCGTTTCTTTCGGAACCCATGTATCGGATCCAAGCAAGAATGCGACTGCCCAGGGATAAGACGAAAAAGTGAAACCCGCAACAGGTTCCCAAGAGAAGAGTGAGAAGAAAAAGACCAAAGCATGCCTGTTTTGTAAAGAAGATCATCACCTAGACGAGTGTAAAAAGTTTGCGGAGAAGCCGCACAAGGAAAGGAAGGACTTCTTCTATAGAAAGTTTCTCTGTCTTGGATGTGCCTCTAGCAATCAGCATCAAGTAGCCTCCTGTAAGAACAGACTTAAATGTCGCACGTGTTCTGGAAATCACCCTACTTGCTTGCATAGTCAGTAAACACCCGCGGAAAGCATTACGAACTGTACAATTGTTTGTACCATCCCAGAGCAAGAGGGCGGCTCGGATCATGCCATGATTGTACCTGTTTGGGTCAGACAAGTTAGCCAACCCAGTAGGGAAGTCTTGCAGTACGCAGTGCTGGATGATCAGTCTAATGTGAGTTTTTTGTCGCAAAGTTTGTGTGAGAAACTGAACTTGGAAGGTCCACCAACTGATCTACTGCTTACGACAGTGCAAGAGGGAAACGTACATGTACCAAGCAATCGTATTTGTGGAGTTGAAGTGTTGGATTTCAGAAGGGAGCATGCTGTGAGGCTACCCATGATGTTCAAGCGCGATATTATTCCAGCCAGTCGCTCACAGATTCCTAAAGCCAGTGTTGCCCGGAAATGGGAACATCTTCGCCCTATTGCTGACGAACTCATGCCGTACAATCCAAGTGTTGAAATCTCTTTGCTGATTGGCAATAATTGTCCTACTATTGTCAGACCAAGAGAAGTCTTAGTGGGAGGTGAAGACGACCCTTATGGCCAGCGATCTTTGATGGGATGGGGCATAATTGGCAAGGTGTGCAAAACTGTGGGTGAAGACAACAGTGGAGAAGGAACGTGTAACAAGGTGGTGGTCAAGGAAACCCATGAACACTTTGCCTTTACGACAAAGGTGAAAGAGGTTATCAACTCACAGACGATCCTTAAGGTTCTTGAATCAGACTTTGCAGAGTGCTCTGCAAAAACCAAGCCTTATTCAGCTGAAGACAGGGGATTCCTCAACATCCTTGAGAATGGTATTGTTAAGACACCAGATGGGCACTACGAGATGCCTCTTCCCTTGAAGTCGGATAAACTGTCTCTCCCTTTCAACCGCGAACTAGCTGTTAAAAGATGGCACCAGCTTGTAGCAAGATTTAAGAGACAGCCCAGGTTCCTGGAAGATTATCGCTTGTTCATGAAAGACGTGATTGCCTTATGTGCCGAAGAGGTGCCTCCAGACCGCCTTGGAGTTCAGGATGGGATGGTGAACTATGTGCCCCACACCGGTGTCTATCACCCGAGAAAACCAAATCAGATTAGGGTTGTTTTTGATTGTTCGGCACAGCATCAAGGAGTGTCCCTGAATGATTACCTGTTGCAAGGACCCGACCTCATGAACACTCTTCTAGGGATCCTGTGCAGATTCAGACAAGAAAGTGTAGCCTTTATGACTGACATACAAAGTATGTTTCATCAGTTTCTGGTGTCAAGGAACACAGAGATCTCCTGCGTTTTTTGTGGTGGAAGGACGGGGATCCTGCAAATGAGGTTGTTGAGTACAGGATGAAGGGTCATCTTTTTGGTGCTGTTAGCTCACCTGGCTGCGCAAATTTTGGTCTTAAGAGAGCGGCAGATGATGAGGAGCAAGAGTATGGCGAAGACGCTGCTGAGTTCATAAGAAGAGATTTTTATGTAGATGATGGAGTAACGTCAGTCCCGACTGCAGAGCAAGCTGTTACCCTCATAAAGGCAAGTCAAGGAATCTGCGCCAAGGCCGGTCTAAAACTCTAAAACAAAATCTCATCAAACAAAAGAGAAGTTCTCGAGATGATTCCAGCTGAAGATCGCGCCAAAGGTTTGAAAGAGTTGGATTTAAAGAATGATCCATTGCCCTTGGAACGTGCCTTGGGAGTAGTGTGGTGCATTGAGAGTGACAGCTTTCAATTTCGCATCGAGTTGCGGGACCGTCCCCTAACACGACGTGGCGTTCTGGCGACAGTTAGTTCTATTTACGATCCAAGTGGTTTCGTTGCCCCTGTTACCTTAAAGGGTAAACAAGTTCTACAACAAATTTGTCGAGACAAGCTTGACTGGGACAGCCCAGTTCCAGAGAGTCTGCGTACACAGTGGGAGAAATGGCGTCGGGATGTTCTGACTCTTGAACAGCTGCATATTCAACGTTGCTTCAAGCCCGAGAACTTTGGTCAAGTTGAAGCCTATGAATTACACCATTTCTCAGACGCTAGTGTTGAGGGATATGGACAGTGTTCGTATCTTAGACTAATTAACGTGGAAGACAAAGCACACTGTTCTCTTGTCATTGGAAAGTCCCGAGTAGCCCCTTTGAAACAAATCGCTGTGCCGAGGCTTGAGTTAGCAGCCGCTACTGTTTCAGCAAAAACGAGTGAATTTCTTCGCCAAGAATTGTCTTACGCGGACATTAAGGAACATTTCTGGACAGACAGTAAAATTGTCCTTGGTTATGTCAACAACGAAGCTAAGAGGTTCCATGTGTACGTGGCAAATCGTGTACAGCAAATTCGTGATGTCACGAACCCGAGTTCTTGGCTGTATGTCAGTACTGACGTTAACCCTGCAGACCATGCCTCACGTGGCCTTTCAGCATCACAGTTGCTTCAAGGAAGTAATTGGCTAACTGGACCACCATTCCTTTGGAAGAATGGATCGTTTCAGCCTGAGAAGACAGAAGAGTTTCAAGTAACCGAGTCTGTTCCTGAAGTAAAGAAAGCTGTGGTCTTCACATGTTATGTAGAGAGTTTAGCTACTCAACCCCCTGAACCGTTAAAGTCGAGCCGTTTGTACCACGTGTCAAGCTGGCAGCGTGTGCTGAAAGTGATAGCCTTGTGTCTACGACTGAAGAGCAAGCTAGCAAGTAGAGAAGTGAAGTTAACCAGACAAGTGACCAGTGAGAGCATCAGACCGTTGCCCAAGGTATCAGTTACACTTATAGAACTTCACGCAGCAGAGAAAGAGGTTCTTAAGGTTGTTCAACGTGAACATTTCCATGAAGAGATTCAAATTCTAAAGGGACTTAAGGTAGTTGGAGAGCTTACTGCTAGGAAAGTCGCAAGAGAAAGAAATCTAGCCATCAAGAAGTCTAGTTGCTTATATCGTTTGGATCCATTTCTTGATGAAGATGGTGTTATCCGCATTGGTGGCCGCATCAAACGAGCGAACCTTCCATTTGCAACAAAGCATCCTGTGGTACTTCCTCGCAAAAGTCACATTACGGATTTGCTGATCCGATTCTGGCATGCCAAGGTGAACCATATGGGACGAGGTATCACCCAAAATGAGTTGCGCCAGAGAGGCTACTGGGTTGTTGGTGGATCGGCAGCCGTGTCAAAGTGTGTTACCTGCAGAAAGATGCGCGGGCCCCTGCAAATTCAGAAGATGGCCGATCTAGCTGTGGATCGTATTGAACCTTCGGCCCCCTTTTCGTATTGTCCTGTAGATTTCTTTGGACCTTTCCTGATCAAGGAAAAGAGGAGCGAAGTTAAGCGTTATGGAGTCATATTTACTTGTATGGCCAGCAGAGGTGTTTACTTGGAGACAGCCAACTCGTTAAGCACCAGTTCCTTTATCAACGCACTGAGTCGCTTCCTCAACCGACGCGGACCAGTCAGACAGCTCCGCTGTGATCGGGGTACAAACTTTATAGGAGCGAAGAATGAGCTGAAAGCTGCCTTACAAGAACTGGACCAGGACCGTGTGCAAGAGTACTTAGTGGAAAACGGCTGTGAGTGGATACCATTTCAGTTGAACGTACCCCATGCGAGTCACATGGGTGGCGCATGGGAGAGGTTAATCCGAACTGTTCGTAGTGCGCTGGAGACGCTACTTCTCAGTGCCGGTACCCAGTTGGACGATGAAGCCTTCAGAACGTTCATGACTGAAGCAGAATGTATTGTTTATTCCAGACCCCTGTCAACGAATGACTTAAACGACCCGGAGGCACCAAAACCACTTACGCCCAATCATCTATTCACCTTGAAAGCTAAAGTTGTACTTCCGCCGCCAGGAAAGTTCCTGCGAGCAGATCTATATTCCCTCAAGTGGTGGCGAAGAGTACAGTATCTCGCCAATGAATTTTGGTTTAGATGGCGCCGTGAGTTCCTTCATAACTTGCAGACTCGTAGCAAGTGGACATATACAAAGCGAAACCTATCAGTTGGAGACGTAGTCATTTCCAAGGAAGAAGAGGGGCCACATAACCAATGGCCTCTTGCTAGAGTCGTGGAAGTCTACCCCAGCGAAGATGAATGTATCAGAAAGGTTAACATCGTCAAAGCTGATGGAGAGCTTGACAACCTGGGCAGACGTCGAAAGCCTCCTACATTCCTGGATAGACCAATCCACAAATTAGTCTTGTTGGTACCCTCTGAAGATGAAGAAGAAGAAGTTGGTGAAAGCAGCAGGGAGACCGAGGAATTCCCCAACGAGGAGCCAACTACTCAGTGAAGTGCCTTTGACAAGTAAAGAAGGCACAAGTGACTGCTTCTGTGAAAATTTAGTCTGTTAACTGTCTAGTATAGACGCTAAGTAAAGTAATTGTTAGGTAACAATTAGGGGAGTCATGTGACTGCGGCGCAGTGCAGTCAGCGGTATGTTTTACATGTGCTTAGCTGCCGCGCCTGTTTTCTCTTGTAAGCTCCCGCCATTTTGTTTTGTTCTTATGTGGTCTCAAGATTTGTAAAGTTATCGCTGTTCATCGGATCTTTGCTGCCCTTTTTAACGGCCTGAACGGTAAGAACTGTTAAGGAAATATTGTACCGAACATTCTTTCAGTGTATTTCGCGTAAGGTTTCAAGCTTTAGCGAGTAATCACATGTTTTGTCACGCAGATTGTTATCTCGGGAATCAGGATTCAAACTCACAAGTAAACGGCATGTGCTGTACCTGACCTGTGAATAAACAAAGTTTGGGACGTTGTGTTATTTTGTAGCAACTCTTCTCGTTATGTACGACGGGAGCCAGCCACAAGCGGACTAATCGTGGAAGACCTTACGACAGCTGCTACATCGCCCTTGCTTTTTGCTTGTTTATCGTTTTTTATTACATCTACATCTACATTTTATTATCTCGGTAAAATCCGTAAGGATATCGCACCAGCTGAACAAAATTATAATAACCGTCAACAGTCATAATACCTCCAATTTAACTGTCAACCGTCAAAAAGTTGTATACTTAAGCATCAAACCGTCAAAACTACTCCCATTATTGTGATTCAGTGACACTTGTTATTTTTTTGCTAGATATCGCAAAAACGAAGAGATGGAAACTAAAATGAATTGTAATGACATGTATTTCACATTCAGTACGCCATCTTGACTAAAACCTCGTGGTATATTTTACCCATCATGCCTTATGGTACAATTTCATGACAGCATACATGACATCTCTCTTTTTTATTTATTTTAAACAACAAACTTAACTAGGTAGTATGTTCTTAAGGCTTTCAACAAATGGAACAACGACATTAAGAAAGACAACAAAACAAGTCACTGTTCATAGTTCTGGAAACAAATTAGTGTTCAGAGTCTTTAAACAAGTCACTGTGCAAGTTCTGAAAACAAATCAGTGTTCATAGTCTTTGAACAAGTCACTCTGCATAGTCCTTGAGGTAGGTGGGCTGTTTCACTAGTCGACCGGAGCGGGTACATATCGCTAGTTTTTGTGCATGTTCAGACAGCATTTCTGTTTCATGGAAACTGCCATTGAGGTTGGTTCGGTTACATGTAGGAGAACTGGCTTGTCTATTTTGTGAAGTTTCCACAGTTCCTTTGTTTAGTGCTTGCGATACTCTGCTCTTGTTCAGGTGTCTACGATTTCTCCTATACTTCTGACCACCAGGCGTCTGAACAATGTATGACCTGGGCGTGTGGTGCTTTTCAACTACTGTAGCTTGGATCCACTTCTTGTCATGCTTCAGAGACACCTGATCACCTTTGTCCAGAGGCGGCAACTCTTTACTACAGTGTTTGTCATAATAGAACTTCTGTCTTTCTTTTATCTTCTGAAGGTGCTGTTTGATTTCTGGGGTTCCATGTGGTTTCAGAAGCTCAGCACTAGTTGGAAGAGACGTTTTAAGTCTGCGGCCCATTAGGATTTGAGCAGGAGACAGGCCTATTCCACCCAAGGGAGTGTTTCTGTAGTTCAGTAAAGCCTTGTAGGGATCTTGTCCTTTCTTGGGGAGATTCTCAATGGTTTGCACGGCTCTTTCGACTTCACCATTTGACTGCGGGTACAGAGGAAGTGAGGTGGTGTGCACAAAACCATAACTCCTGCTAAAATCGTTGAATGCTGAACATGCGCACTGTGGGCCATTGTCGCTGATAAGTTCATCAGGGATACCGTACCTTGCAAATTGACTCTTCAGGTGACAGATAGTATTGCTACTGGTTATTTCGTCTAGCTTGGCAACGTCTATCCATTTGGAATAGTAATCTACGCTCAGCAGGTAGTGAACACCATTGAACTCAAACAGGTCACATCCGATTTTGGACCATGGTCTGTCTGGTGGCTCTTGAATTATCATTGGCTCTCTGAGTTGAGCTCTCTGGAACTGGTTACAAACTGAACACTTGGACACTTTATCTTCAATCTGTGAGGACATTCCGGGCCAAAATAGAATGTCTCGAGCACGCTGTTTGCATTTCACGATACCTTGATGTGATTCATGGATGCGGTCTAGCATTTCCTTTCTCATACTCTGGGGAACAATGAGCTTCTGTGCTTTAAATAGGAGACCATCAACTGATGAAATTCCATCTCTGTAGCACCAATATTCGTGGACATTGCCGGGTAACTCTTCCTTGTTTCCAGGCCATCCATTTAGGACTACTGTGCTTAAGGCTTGCATGGTTGGATTGTCTGCAGTGGCTTTCTGGAACTCTGCATACTTATCTGGTAAAATGGGAAGGTGCACAGTAAGCTGAACTTCATTCACTTCAAGGTCTGGAATGAGAGTTTCTGTAGTCTCTTGCAGGTATGATCTGCTCAATGCATCGGCTACAGAAAGTTCTGAGCCTGGAAGATATTTGACCTTCAAGTCATACCGTTCCAGTGTCAGCATCATCTTTCTCAGTCTGAGTGGTGCTTGATGCAAAGGCTTACTTAAAATGTACTGCAATGGCTTGTGGTCTGACTCTACATGCGTTGGTCTTCCATAGATAAACTGATGAAACTTCTGTGCTCCATACACAATTGTGAGGGTTTCCTTTTCAATCTGGGCATATCGCTCTTGTGTTGAAGTGAGGGCCCTTGATGCATAAGCTAGGGGTTTTCCATCTTGCAACAGGACTGCACCCAACCCTTTGGAACTAGCATCAACTGATAGGGTTAATGGTTTGCTTGGATCGTAGTATCCAAGTACCGGTGTTGACGAGGCCATCTGCTTGAGTCTTTCAAAGCTTGCTTCTTGCTCTTGGTCCCAGTGCCAGGCAATGTTCTCCTCTAGCAATTCTCTAAGTGGTGCACTTACGGTAGCCATGTTGGGCATAAACTTTCCAAGATACTGAATGAATCCAAGGAATGTCTTAAGTTCCTTAGTGTTCTGAGGGGGTTTCATTTCTTGTACTGCCCTTATACTCTCAGGATCTGGTTTTAAGCCATCTTTACTTAGACATGACCAACATACGGGACTTCTTCTTGCCTGATTCGGCATTTCCTGGCGTTGAACTTGAGATTGACTTCTCGTGCTCGGTCTAAAACTTGCTTTAGTCTCGCGTCATGTTCATCATCATCTTTTCCCCATATTAAGAGGTCATCCACTGTCACTTTCACACCATCCACATCTGCAAACAGCTCAGACATGCAGTTCTGGAACACTTCAGGAGCTGACTGCATTCCAAACGGCAACCTCGTGAAGGGATATCTTCCGAACGGTGTGTTGAAAGTGCATAACTTTGAGCTTTCCTCATCTAACTTCACCTGCCAGCACCCTGATGTGGCATCTAGAACTGAAAACACTTTGGCCTGAGGCATGCTAGCAACAACTTCTTCTATTGTTGTCACTGGGAGGTGCTCTCTTCTAATGGCTTCATTCAAATCTCTGGGGTCTATGCAAATACGGTTCTTGTTAGGTTTCACCACAGCTACCATACTGGTCACCCAGTCAGTAGGTTCTGTCTGCCTGACAATGTCAATGTCAGAAGGTCCTCCAAACGTGAACTCGCAGTGTTGCCTGAATGCTTTCCACGCGGTCGGCAAATCTCCGCTCGTCCAATCCATCTTTGGAGTGCTGCCTGCAGAATTTCCATCCATTTCGTCGCTTTCGTCCTTAGATATGTAAAGCGAATCTTTACTGAAGCTCGGGGGCTTTCTTTGCGGCGGTATTTCCTTTACTTACTGACACCATGACATGTATTTCACATTCAGTACGCCATCTTGACTAAAACCTCGTGGTATATTTTACCCATCATGCCTTATGTTACAATTTCATGACAGCATTCATGACAATGTCTGTCTTTTTTGCTTGTGGATTATTGTGCAGTTAGCATGTCAGTTTTCGTATTACACAAGTAACTTCTTTTCTCCGTGAAATTTAAATTTAAATTGGCTTTTTTCGTTTCTCAAGCGAGAAGCACTAATTTCTATCCTGTTCACATTGCACACAATACTGCACCGGTATCGCAGAGGTCATGGGTTCGATTCCCGTTCAAGCCTGAATTTTTTCAGGTTTCTTCTTTTCAACTGCTTAAGTTGAAACACCTTCACTGCGATGATCTTCATATAATTCTATCTTTATCCGCAGTTCAAATATATGATTATTTCATATATTCATGTTGAAAATGAAATCACTTGCAGCACAAACTCCAGCAGTGAATTTGAAATTACCTAGTGAACCCCCTAACTCTAAACAACAAGTAAAATCAACTTTTATTAATG
The DNA here is from genome assembly GCA_964017195.1 of Siderastrea radians. Taxonomy (NCBI): domain Eukaryota; kingdom Metazoa; phylum Cnidaria; class Anthozoa; order Scleractinia; family Rhizangiidae; genus Siderastrea; species Siderastrea radians. Next base: position 55,532,155 of record OZ024891.1, on the reverse strand, counting down.
TTTATATTAAATCCAAGGTCGCACGTTTTGCTTGAGTAAGCCATTCTTTATTATGAAACTACAGTTTTATGATCTATTCTTAAGATTTGAAGCATTCTCAAGTCCACATCAGCTTTAATAGTTGACGCTTTTGACCTACATCAACAATCAAGTTAACAAGTAATAGTTTTGTTTGTAATGTTCACTACAAAAGCCAATTCGTACATCGAAATATAGAATTACTCATTGTTTTCGTCTCTTCACTGTCGACATAGATAATTTACTATTGTCCTGAAAAGACGGTTTAAAAATTTGTTGACTGTGTATTAATGTATTTTGCCATGTTAAATTTTAAAAATATATATTTGATTAAAAAAAAATAAAGAGAAAAACAAAAGAATACGCACGATATATGGAGGCGATCAAAATTTTGCGATAAGTTGATCGTGAGACCCGAATACACATTCATGTTCTTCAGAATAAACAAATCTGTCCTCTAGCGGGCATATCTAAGATTGAGCCATTTATCTGAGCCGGTTTTCCACTAATTTTCTCATTATGAGTTGTGGCGTGGGCAGCAATGTCCAGTATTTACTCGGGCTTTCTAAGTTTTTCATTTCTCTCCCTGAACATAACTGTGGCAACAGAAGTGAACTTCTGTGGGAGTGTCTTTGAAACCAAAATCGGTGAATTGACTTTGCATTAACTTGTTCGTTCTCGAGCTTAGATATTGCATTTCAGGTAGACCCTAGACACCAATGATAAAGTCATCTTTTATTTCCAGTGAACATGGATAAATTGAGAGGTCCGTATGGTAAAGAAAGTCTGGTCTGAGAAGTTTAGTACTGAGGGTCAGTGGACCGACTACTTCTTGAAACTCCCGATAACAACCGGGCCCGAAAACCAATTTTTGTACATACTATTCCTCTACAGAGACTCAATTTGTATCGATTTTTAAAAGATAAATTTTAAAATTTCTATAGTTTTATGTACTGCATTAGCAAGTTTGCAATCATAATTACCACGAATCGATAAAAACACGGGCTTGAAAAAACACTTTTCGGGCCCGGTAGATTATCGGGATTTTCAGGAAACGGGTCCCAGGCGGGTAAACAACAGATTCATTGTTTCCCTATCTTTCCAAAATTGATTAATAACAACAGACGGGCATTCATAGATTTTTTCGGCATCGAGGAAAGCGACCGAAAGACCTTGCTGACTACACATTAAAAAACATCCAACGCGAATGAGGTGAAAAACATTGTTGTGACTCTTTTTTGCATTTGTTGATTCTCGCGGACAAAGGCAATTTTCATCAGTTAGTTCAAATATATTAAAGTGAATAGCTAAACAGATCCCTGCTTTTCTTTAAAGTATCATTAACAAACAGAAAAAATAAATGAAACAGATGATCAGATAAGTAATCTGGGTTTAAAGATTTTAAATAGATTAAAGGGCCTCTTAATCGGCCTTTTATTATGAAAGATTTTCTATAACTGCTCCTTAGGGTGCAGGCGTTGCAATAAAAATATCATTTATATAAGAAGTTGACAACAGACAGATGTTTCGTAGTCACTGTCGGAGTATTTACACACTGACGCCTTTTGTTTCTTAATTTCCTTTTTTTGTGGATCAGATAGTCATTCTGGTATGTGAGCCAGTGACTGATATGTTTGAAGTCTATAATGAAGAATAAAAAAATTACCCCTCGACGTTTTACTCATCTAAACAGAACGGCACCTTCTACAGGTCTCCGTTAAGCATCAAGGCCATTAAAATAAGCAATCGAAAGCTGACATACCAGTTTTTGGAGTACTTAGTTTTTCGCCAATTTCTAAGAGCGACGCGAAAATTTAAGTTGAAGTTTTGTTGGTAGGATACTAGTACCGGTGGGATACTGGGGTTGAGATCTTGCTTTGCAAAATCAAGTTTTGGGGACAGCTTTGGTTCTTTGATGAGTTTGACTGCCAGCTGTCAAGTCTGTCAAATGACACATGCCAGTCATATAATTGACGTGCATCCTTAGGGCCAGGGAGGAATTTCTGGTCGGCTTGGTTGTTATTCAGCTAGACACAAAACCTCCTTTAGCCATAGCTTCTTATGAGATCAATTAAGAACAAAATCCTGGACGATTTTTGCTCCCCACCTCAAAAAGAAGTAAACTTAAAATTCTATCACCCATTATAAAGTTAGCAATCAACTTAAGCTTTTCAAAGGACTTCTCACTTCCTGACAGTAACTCTTAAGACCCTGAGTCATCAGTGAATTGTCCACATGCGTTAACTAAATCACTTCGAGGAAGTGCAGTGATGGCCTGTTTGCTTTCGTTCGTATCGTAATTTGAGAACGTTCAGTAATTTAGATAACGCATGAACGCGTACATTGCTTGGTACATTGGGTTCACCACTCGTCCTCCAAAAGTACCGGTAAAGTGCTGGACTACAGCTTCGCCTGAGCTGTTAGCGACCGTGGTCACGTGGAATGTACATCCCTGCGGTTTACTGCAGTGGAATCTCAGTTGAGTGAAGGACAAGTGTGTTCTCAGCTGGTTCATGGCGTCAATATTAAGAATCATCTTGTTGTTGTGATAGTTGCTGAGCCCACGGTATGACGTCTCAACTAACAGTTGAGAGGGAGGTGAGCTGTCAATCACAATGTTGGAGACAAGAAGCCAGCCTCCTGAAACACGTTTTATAAGTGCGTTGTTATATTTACGTCTTAAATTGCCAAATGCCAAAATCTAATTACTCCCGCTTTCCCTACAAGTTTACGCAACTTAACACAAGTCCCTTCCCCTTTGCCAGCCCCTCTTCCATAGAAGATGGCATTCCATCCCGAGGCAGGTTTGTTGCCAGGAAGCAACATACGAGACTGGAGATAAGCGTTCCTCGAAATCGTAATTAAGAAAATAAGTCACTCATCACTAAGGTAAAATGCAATTAAGAATAATTCTAGACATATGAGTAATAGAGTTTACGTTTGTTTTGTCATTGCTCGTATTTAACAAATAACCTTTTAAATCTTAGACAGGTAAAAAATGCTAAGAAATTTTGATTTCGTCATTCCATTTTGTATCTCATAGTATTTAAAACGGTAGATATTAACACATCTACCACTTTAACTTGAGAACCGTTTCGTTCCTACCTCCGTCTGTTTTCATGTCACAGAACACTTTTAATGGGTTTCCGTCGTTCTCAGGGTCGACCCAATACGCCCCGTCTCCTTTGGAATCCCCATATTACAGGATGTCCTTGCAGGAATGTCCAGGGCGAGAGATATGCCAGCCTTTTTCAGCTGCAGTTTAAAACATAACTATTTTTGCTGCCTCTCTTAAGTTGGATACTTTTCCTTCGAGAAATGGATTATAGAATGAAGTACGAGATACTATCCGTTTTGGATTGTGTCCTGAAACCGTTAAAACTAGCGATACTTTAGAGCTGATCTGTTTTTAAAAAGGCCACTTATTTTTTTTACTTTGTTGAAATCTGTGCCTTTGATTGCAATCAACATTGGGCGTGGTCTCTCTCCATCCACTTACAGTGGATAAACCTACCTTTATCGTGGACTAGCATCCTATAAATTAATTTTAAGAGATAAGGCTACAGCTACTTGCTGATACAGCAACCAGAAAGTCGGCCAAAATTGATTAACCACTAGGGTGGGAGACACGTTGAACATAATATATTTACCACAAGGAAACCTTAAGTGTGGGCACAATATGCACGCATGACTTCGATCTTCATTTGATACTGTTTAGCTATCGGAAATTACCTTCCCTAATTTGTGGAGTAGCATTTTATTTCCGTTTAACTACTGACTTAACACTTTCTTTCTGAGTTTTTTCTATGTTACTCAAATAATCCTGATTACCTTTGCCAAAATAAGCAAATCCTGCACTGCGCATCATTTTATCAGGTCTTGTTCGACTCTTTTGGTCACTTAATTGACATGTCACGTTTCCATAGTTACCATCAGTCTGGCTGTTGTACAGTCGACATTCTCTATTTCTCAGGCATCGTAATCCACAGTCAAATTCATCAGTAGACAATGTTTCGATCACATGTCCAACAAGTTTGAAACCTAAAATAATTTTGTTAAGGCTTCACTCATTATTTACATTTTAGACGTGTGTGACTACAAGCCCGTTCAAGCCTGAATTTTTTCAGGTTTCTTCTTTTCAACCGCTTAGGTTGAAACACCTTCACTGCGATGATCTACATACAATTCTATCTTTATCCGCAGTTCAAATATATGAATTTCATATATTAATGTTCATTTATTCTCTATCTACGGGATAAATACGAACTCTCAATTGACCAGCTCCCAGTTGGCTTAATAGCTCAGTTGGTAAGAGCGCCTGCACCGGTATCGCAGAGGTCATGGGTTTGATTCCCGTTCAAGCCTGAATTTTTTCAAGTTTCTTCTTTTCGACCGCTTAGGTTGAAACACCTTCACTGCTATGATCTACATACAATTCTATCTTTATCCGCAGTTCAAATATATGAATTTCATATATTAATGTTCATTTATTCTCCATCTACAGGATAAATACGAATTCTTAATTGAGCAGCTCCCAATTGGCTTGATAGCTCAGTTGGTAAGAGCGCCTGCACCGGTATCGCAGAGGTCATGGGTTCGATTCCCGTTCAAGCCTGAATTTTTTTCAGGTTTCTTCTTTTCAACTGCTTAGGTTGAAACACCTTCACTGCGATGATCTACATACAATTCTGTCTTTATCCGCAGTTCAAATATATGAATTTCATATATTAATGTTCATACAACAACTTCGATGACAAGAATCTTGAAACAAAATGAAGACACTTCTTTCCTTTCTTGGTGTAGCAAGTAAGGTTGAACGGTTGTAATGTGCCATACATTAAAAAGTAGCAAAAAGCAGCAAAGTGATTAATTATATCACATTCTACATGCCTAGCAAAAAATTCCCGCCACTTTTTGAGAAAATCTAATTTTGAGTAAAAAAAATGGCGGCCATTTTTGCCACCAGTTTTGATGACGTCACTGGCCCCTAGCCGAACTAAAATCCACAATATTTACACGTCACTGGCTTATCTATTTCAGGTCAAATCTTTCCCAAATATTATAACACAACAAAACCCAGGGAGGGGTTCCATCAGACCCCCAACCTTTTGCCATCATGGGGTTCTGTTTCCTGTGCGTGCGAGAGATTAACTTCCCCAACGTTTTGTTATCTGTCTTGGTGTAGCTAGTGAGTCTGCAAGGTTGTAAAATTTTAAGATAAAACATGCACTTATCTTAACTTTTCAAGAGCGAACGAACTGACATTTACTATTATGGGGGAAAGCAATCTAACATTACATAAGGTTTTCTGGCATCAAACTGCCGATTCTCGCATTAGCTTATAAGTGCGGGCTTCGAAACGCAATTTAAAATTATCGCACAAGAAACGTCGGGAAATAAAAAGCCTCTCCATCACAATCAACGTTGTTTTATTGGACATCGAAGCAAAGAAAACAACTCTAAATTGCATTTCTTCAACCATATGTCTTAAGCGCCTTATTACTATTACTACTACGGTAAAACACTGTGAGAAAATATACCGTAAATTATTGAATCACAAAAACAGGCTTTTCATACTTCTAAAAACCAGGCTAAAAACTATTCTTTCAGTAAACATTTCCTCGGTATATTTTGCTTTGATGTTCATTGTAATGCGGGTGACTGTCTGGACCTTTTTAACTTCCTGGTCTCTCTTTAAACACATAACTATGGCAACCGAAGCCCACTTTTGCAGAAGCGTCTTTGAAACTAAAATCGGTAAGTGAAAACAAAACTTCAAATAACTTTCTTTTCTCAAATATTTTATCTCAAATAGACATTAAAAACACACCACACCGAATTGAAAAGACATATTTTTTCCCTTAAAAATTTACTTCTGACTTTGTAGAGGTCACGCTTTCTCAAATATTTTTTTTTCAATGTTCGAGGTGGCTGTAGTGGTAGTGGTTAAAGTTGTTGCAGTCGTCATCATATGCGACTTCCTAAATGCTGGAATTTTGTGGCTTCTGCAAAGTTAATTTCGTTTAGAAGGGTTATGGCTGGTTTTCACCAGTAATTCGACAAGCATCAGCATAAAAACAAAATTAGACATGTTTTTAAGGTGACGATTTGTTCTCGCAGAACTTTGCGGCTTTTTACGTCATTTGTGCTATTTAAAATCTGTGATGTAGAAACGGCAATCCAACCTAGTGCATGACAAACGGAGCAATGGTATCGGACCAATTCTCAAGGCACCAAACACGGCTTGAAATAAACGCTTGACCACTGGTAATGGTAATGGTAATGGTAATGGTAATGGTGATGGTAATCTTTATTTCATTGATAAAAATACATAACAAGTGTTACATCAGTATAAAAATAGTAGAAAAGAAAGTTATCTAAGAATGCGCAGGGAAAATATATAGTACATATGAATTAATTATTAACCGCTAAATTGTAATTTAAAGTAAGTCTATTAATAAAGGAGTTTTTAAAACGCTCTGTTTTACAAATTGGAAATGTAGGCTCGACTTTTCTGAGCTTAAGCGTAGCCAGATTAGTCCTGGGAAGCGATCGAAATGGAGGATGACATTCTCTCTCACATAATTTCTTAAAGATACATTTAACAGACTTTTCTAACCACTCCAAAATAGAGACGGGATAGGACGTGTATCTACGTTTGTAGCAACGATCCAGAAAACATTGCACAGTGGTAAGTTCCGGGGGAGATGATCCATGCACTGATATACCATACGTAAGCTTTGGAATAACTATGTTACTGAAAAATTTTTCCAACTCTTCTTGACTAATCCTTCCTTCTTGAGAGTTCTTAAAATATACAGGCATTTATCAGCAGCGATTAAGTTGTTCTTAACGTGGAGAGAAAACCTGCAATTTTCTTGAAGTGTACACATAAAACCGACAATTCTGGATGCTGTGGGATACTCTGTACTTTATCTAGTACCTCATGGTAACCTTTCTTTCGAATGACCAACTCTTTGCATTTGGAAAAATTGCATTTCATACAATTTGTATTAGTCCAGTCTGTGAAACTGTCTACTACATTCGCTGCGGCGTTTACATCGCCATTCTTCCAAACACGGATAATTAGAGCGGAATCATCGGCATACTTAAACAGGGGATTCCGGATCTAATTCCAGATCGCTAAGAAATATATTAAATAAATAAGGCCCGCTAACGCTTCCTTGTGTGGTGCCTTTGTTAACGCTAATCCAGCCACAAGTTAGACCATTACAGACGATCCGCTGTCTCCTATCAGTAAGAAAGCTTAAGTACCAGTTTAAAATATATGGATTAAGTGGTAAAAGTTTGAGTTTAGAAAACCAGTAGACTGTGTTTAACTGTGCCTTACTTAAGTCCATTGCAAACAGCCTTACAGCACTACATTCCCCATGATCGAGAACCTTTAGAATCTGATGTTGTATTGTAAGTAAGGCGTCTGCACAACTGCCGCCTTCCCTGTAAGCAAACTGCGTGGAGCTTAAGCTGCATTCAACAATGTTCTTAACATAAGACCTAGAAGTGACTTTTTTTCAAAAGCTCTTGCAATAACAGGGGTTATATTTATTCCTCTGAGGTCGCCATTTTCTTTTGGAGTCTCGACCTTGGCGAGAGGGTTGTTATTAGTACTCTTCCACGAACTCGGGCATGTGTGCTTTTCCAGGGACAGGTTCCAAATTTTAGTTGCTACCGGAGTGAGAATTTCAGCATGATCCTTCCACACCCAAAACGGAATCTGATCCGGACCTGTGGTGGTGTTCTTAATACTCAAGAGTGATTTCCACACCTGCATTTCGCTCCCACAGGGTACTTTTGCATCAGCTGGAATGAGTATAGGGTCTGGTTGAAAATAGTCTTCGTCCGTGCGTAATTGACCAAACATATCATTCAGATCCATGAGTGCCTTTCCACTGAGTGTACAACGAGAGGTGGATTTATAGTTACAAATGTTTTTAGTCCTTCTCCACCAACCACGACTACCTATATCATACCGCGAAGAATTTGCATTAACTCTGTTATCCATAAAGGCTTTAGAAATTCTCTCATTCATTAACTTCAGTCGATCATTATTCGAACTCGGTACTCTGGCTTTGCAGGGAACACCAACCAGAGAGCGATTGGAGTCGGGAAATGTCCATCTGATTCAGATCTCCACCACACCACACCCCGTCAGGAAAGTTTTCTAAGAACGTGTCTGCCAAATCGATAAGGTAGTCCATCAAATCCTCTTCTTGATAACTGTGTCGCGGTGGATGATACACTCCACAAATTAGCATGTGTTTTCCCTTGTGCAAAGAAGCAATAATAGCAATCAGTTCAAACTCTTCCGATCTGTGTACATCAATCACATTTATGTTATTTCGGATATAAATGGCGATTCCGAGGGATCCGATCTGATTCAAACCTGGCAAAGTTTCCCAGTCCAGTTTGACATCGCTGAGCCAGTTTCGACCAAACAGAGCACAAGTTCCTTCTCTCACAATCAGTAAGGGAAGTGAGTAATTTGATCCCATTTACCCAACATTCACATGTGCTTCTCCCAAAGGATGCACAGTTTCACCTGTGTAAGTTGACAGCACAACATTGGTCGGTTCCATTTCAACATTAGGACAAACCTCTTTAAAGAACGTAGCTGGAGCCAGAGAGAGGGCGCAACCAGTGTCTAACTGCATATGACAATCATTGTTTTCAATCTTCAGTGGCACAGAAATTTCACAGATCTTGCCATGGCATTAACATCATACACAACAAACAACTCGTCTTCATCGGATAACTGTTCCTCGGGTGACTCTTCTTCGATACACATAGCATTAACTTCACCGTTCTTACAAACTCGAGAGATATGTCGTCTTGTATTGCAGTTGCGTCATACAGCATTCCTAAATTTGCATTTAGATCTCAGGTGATCAGTATTCCCACAGGAGAAACAAGCGTAAGAAGTTGCCTGCCTGTTGGGACGAAGTCGAAGTTTGGCGAGGACCTTGTCGCGCAGAAGGCCGTATACGTGAATTTTCTCTGGAGGATGAACTCAAGGTGAAAGGATCCTTAGTGACTGAATTCACCGGTTGAGATAATTGTTGTTGTTGAACTTGCATCGTCTCCTTGGCCGCTACGCTTGTACGATCTTCTCTCAAGAGATTTTTTTCGAGTAGCTGGATTGCGAATTCCACATACGAACTGGTCTCGAAGCGAGCGATTCAAGAATTCATCAAATTACAAGTCGAAGCCAGATCTCTCAAACGAGCGCTGTAACTCGACGCGCTTTCATTTTCTTCCTGAAAACATCGGTGAAACCTGTAGGATTCCTCAACTTTCATTCGCTTGGGCTTGAAATGTTGCTGCAGTAATTCAATTAAAGCCTCAAAAGTTTTCTCTTTCGGGTTCTCGGGACAGCACAAATCACGATCACGAAGAGTGCCATAAGTTTTCTTTCCGATTACGGAGATCATTACGACAACCTTTTTCTTGCTGGCTTCTTGCCGCAGTAGCATCAGCAGGACATTGGCCTATACCATTGGCCACGAAGAACTGTTCAAGTCTTTCAAAATACGCAGCAAAAGTCTCAGAAGCAGGGTCCAATTCTCCGACAGAACCAAGAAGCAGCGAAGCCATGGCGGAAACTGTAAACACGCAAGCAAGCACGTGCGTGAACGTACTGAAGAACCAAACGAAGTTGTAGGATATCATACGGTAAAATAAACAACACGAAGTAGCAGTATATCACAAAATGATCCCATCCTCGTCGCCAGATGTTGTGACCCGTGAATTGTATCTCAGCAAAACCGAAGAATGAACACGAAGCATGTGAACTCAACACGTTTTTAATCTGATCCTTCCTAACTCGGCTACTGCGCAAGCGCATAACAAAACACATTACCTAACAAGGCCTATCATATAACAATAACAGTGTTGCTTAGACTTGACACGCAGGGACAAGAGTGTGCTTCTGGAATAGGAAACGTGGCTGCCGGTCACGATGCACCTGCCTTGTAGATTGGGGTTTACAATTGCGCTTTTGTGGAAGTTCTTTGCTCTGTTGTCTTCTGGGCCCAGGTTGTTGGAAATATCTTTGTAGATTGTTAAGTCAAGAACTAGTTCCAAATCTGAAGCACTGAGCGGGGTATATCTATGTTTAGATAAGGCAAAAATTCCGATACGAAGCCGTGCTGCGGGTCGCCTCGTAAACTTGATCCGTGGACAAATCGATGTGAGCGGCAAAATTTCGGTGAAACCGTCCGGTTTTTCAAACCTGCCTTTGACAATTGGTCCTGGAATGTCACCGGAATAGGAATCACCAAAAATTGACTTAAAATATTTTGTAAAAATAGAAATAGCAGTAAAAATGTACAGAGCTAATTTTAGTCTGGCTGCCATGTTCGGCGCCTGCACATCCACTGGGCTGGATTCTTCTCCTGCAAAGAATATCACAATTTAGTCAAAAATGTGTTCGCAAGTGTCATTTGCAGATTAAAAGGAAATACCCCCGGGGTGAAAATGAACTCAATCCACACCCACTCAACAATATTAGGGCTAATTTAAAAGTATTCGACGAGCATCCCAGTCAGTTTTAACCCTATTCAGACCGGGGGGCTTTTGAGACCCGTTTCAACTTTGAAGTTGTATAATTTCGTAACGGTTTACGCTATTACCACTAAATTTTGTTGCTTTTCCTAAAATGTAACTGGAAACATTTTGGCATGAGTGTCTTGTGTCCAACACACTTGACGTTGGCATGGCAACCGCTTTGTGACAGCTATGTTTTTTTAAAAAAAACACATTTCTCGCTTTAATCGCTACTATTTTAATGTTGTCTAATCGAAATTGTAGCAACAATATATCATTTAGGAATAACCACTCACTGAAAAATAGAATTTAGTGCTAATTTGACGAAAATGTGAAATTTAAAACGTGAAAATCCAAGATGGCTGACTTAACTGGTAAAAAAGGTGATTTCTCGCTATAAATTCACTATTCGCCATAAATTTTAAGTGTATGACATTGTTAAGGTGATTCCATTCAATTGCATTGCGCATCCTTTCTGCGCATCATTTTTTGCGTGATTAGCGCGCGCACGAGCGCTCGCGCGTTCGAAACTTGATAGGTTTCCTATGGAAGCTGAGCTGTTCAGAGAAATAAATGGTCGTTTTCTCCCAAACGAACTCGGTGACCCCACTTTTTTATTCCATTTATTTAAGGAAAATACGACTTTACATGATATATTCAAATTTGAAGAATTTTTCATTATTCAATTTTGAAATATTCTGGTTGATTCACTGTTACAGTCAGATTTTAGGCGTTTCGCTGCAACCGTGCAGACGCTCGATATGCCTATTATTTCAAAGTAGTTTAGTTGTTACGGCAATTTTAAGACGTTTTACTGTAACGTTGTTCTTCTATCATAAGAATAATGCTTATATTTCATTGCTAGTAATAACTTTGTTGAAGTAATGGGTGTCTCTAGTACAAGGATAGGTTTTTTAATATTGCTGTCTAAAGATAGCAAAGTACCTATATACTACAGCCCCGTAGCGTGAATTCGGACACGGTGACCCCCTCTTTTTATTTTATTTTTTTAATGTACTAGGTGTAATTAGTAACTGTGCAAAGTTTCAGCAAATTCTCATTACAACTTCTTTTTCGATGGAATCACCTTAATTATTTACAAAAACTTTTTATAAGTAACGGCCTTCATGTTCTTGCTTATTAAATGAAGTACATAAATAAATTTACTATTCGCCATAAATTTCAGGTGTATGACATTGTTCATAATTACGAAAGCTTTTAATAATCAACTGGCTTCATTTTCTTGTTTATTTAATGAAACAGATGAATTTAAACAAATTCAAGATGCAGATCCAAGATGGCGGATCCAAGATGGCGGACACCAATATGACCATTTTAACTCTGATATGAAATTTATCTGCATATTTTTATGTCTTCCAAAAATACATTCAGAAAATATACTGCCCTTTATACCCAATAAAAGTATTTTACTCCTTCAGGTACAGTATTCAGTAAATTTATTGCTTTAGAGCTTCTAAGTGAAACAGTGAGAAACAAATGACGTCATAATGACGTCATATCACGTCACAGTGACATCACAGTATCTGTAGTCATTAGACTACACTATCCTGTGCAAATTTGATGGCCATAGCGTAAGCGGTTTTAAAGCTACATGGGGGGGGGGTACTTCTGAAGCTCCCCCGGTCCCAGAAGGTCGAAAAAAGCCCGGTCTGAATAGGGTTAAGGCCATTCCCGCCCCCCTCCCCCCTTTACAGCCTTGTCTGGAAAAGAGCATCCTTTAATCACTGAAATTATAGTTTTATTATTTGGTTTCCTTCACTCTTCATTCTTCTCTGTGTATTTACATATAATTGGCAAATTTTTCTCTCTCTAAGTATAGAACCATTCCTTCGTTCAATTACGTAGCACAGGAATTCAAAGTCAACTTCAGGCACTGAGCGTTTTGTTCGCTTTGAGTTCTAAAAGGAAAGGTTGTGAGTAAACAAAACAGAAGGATTGTAATTCAGCATATTGTCTCAGCTTCTTTCTATTAACAAAGGCAATTTCACTTTAAATCAGGTTAAAAGTTTGAGAGGAGAGTGACTAACTGGTGAACGCATTAAAGCTTTGATCTAATTCTACAGATAAGAAACGAATTTATTACATTCTAGTTACCCTTCCTTTACGTTTATTGTTCAGAAGGGGCCAATTTTCTGTGAACTGCCATTTCTGATTAAAGGCTAATGCAGCCAAAAATTTAAAAACTACAATCAGCCACAGTCTAGTAATGCCAATTACAATTCAAATAGCTCAAATGTTCCCGAGTATGCTTCTTACTGGAAAAAGGTAGCCACGGAAAAGAAGTGCCTATGTATCTATTTGACGAAAGATCACAGCATGCCATTCCGCTCCCTCAAATGGCTGGTAGAACCTGTGGTTCAAGAATTCTCTACGCCATTTTGGGAGCGGAATCATGTGCTATGTTCCTTTTTTAGAGTATTAACACATAGAAACGGAATTTATACTCCTTCATTCCCAGGTATAACATATAATTCTCAAGCAATAGTTATATTCGGTAAAATGTCACTCGTATAAAGCTCTTTTTTTGTCAGCTCAAATCAGTATTTTTAAATAATTCCTTTAATTATATTGTAATTTTTTGGAAATAAACCATTCATGCACCTGTTTTCGTTGTTGTTATCCTAATGTGGATGAGTTATTTTCTTTGCGTGGACCGAAAATTTAGCCATAACTGACGGAAACCCGGATGCGTCGGAGGCTTGAGACTTATTACTTACACCTAAGTTCAAAACGGTGGAAGGTGTTGCTAATTAGGCTGGAATAGGAGAAAATACTAGTTTCTATATCAGAATAAACAAGCTTTCTGAAACCTGTTATCGCCAACTTAATAAATGGAATGAAGACCTTTTAAGTTGCTTTCCTGTTTAAATTGCAATTCTCACGCTTTCCATTTACTGTTAAAGAATTTGTGTAATAACCTGAACTAATACTATTATCAATGTAGTGGCATCATTATTAAGTATTGCTCCGTCATCAACAAAACTCTATGTGCGGTACATAATGTTTTTTTAACCCTAATGATTGCGTTTAGTTGGTTGAAGAATACCAAGTCGGGGGAAGGGTTGCTTGCAAGTAAGCAATTTCTTACTTTTCCCCTTTTTCCTCGAGTAGTTCTTGCTCGCAGGTGACGGAACGTATAGCTCATAAACTGTTTTGCATTGTGTTTGACGAAAGCTTTCAATGTTGCTACAAGTTGCTTCATTGTTAGTCCCGTTTAACAAATTCCTTTCCTTCATTCATGTAAATACTGAGACAAGTCCTTCCTCGAAAATTTCAAATGTCTAACCAACAGACCAACACACTTCCTCTTGAACTGATACGTGATAGAGTAACTCAGTAATCATAAATTGGGCTTTGTAGTTACCAATAGCATGCACTGAGATTGTAGCTTTCTGCCCGCTAGCGGTTTGATAGCGGTCACTGCTCGACGTTGTCGTTCGTCGTTCGACTTTCTATGCGGCAACGTTCTGGTAATGAAAATCTCTAATTAATTATAGGATGCATTACGAACTTTATTAACCTCCACTTATCATTTGTATTTATGTCAGATGTTTTTTTTCGTAATGGGCTGCTTGCTGTTGTGAAATCGTTCACCTGAAATGATTGACATTAAAGTTAGGATGGCTAGTAAAACAATTTACGTTTGCGCATAGTCAATGTACTTGGAATCTTTCACAGTCAGCGTGCGTAAATTTTCCAGAAATCTCCCGACGATATTGCAGAGGGAGTGCTTCCTCTATCATCGCAAAGCCAGTTACCATCAACGATCACCCAGTGATGCAAGTGAGCAACAAATGCCGCGTGGTCGTACATTCTGTATTCCCCTTTTTTGTTGTGGTGTCCCCACTTTCCGACATAGTGGTTGCCATCATTTCCCCACTGATCACATGTCACAGCCAGCTGAGAGTCATCATCGTCCATTCTCTGAAACGAGCCACAGGCTGCGGGTAGGACGTTCGTCTGACCGCTGAAGTACTGGACTACAGCTTCACCTGAGCTGTTAGCGGCCGTGGTCACGTGGAACGTACGCCCCTGTTTTTTACTGCAGTGGAATCTCAGTTGACTGAAGCCCAGATGAGTCCTTAGCTGTGTCATGGCGCCTTTTGTGATTCCCATTCGGTTGTTGGTATAGTTGCTTATACCCCGGTAAGTTTGCTCAGCGGTCCAGTCAGAGGGTGGTGTAGAATTATCCATTAAAAAATTGGTTACCAGAAGCCATCCTCCTAAAACAACATAAATCTTAGCATTAGCGAAAAACTTTGCCATTGTATTGCTTTGAGATAAGTCCAGGGTGACATTGTTGGGAAGGCCTACGGTTGTAGTTAGTTTTCCGAGCAAAATCACAAGACTATTCCAAAGTAAATCGCTGATAAATTTATTCCCGATTAACGATTTTTCGATCTCATCATCACGGTCGATTGCACACTTGTATGTAATTTGTCAACGGCAAAATCTTAACAATACTCGAACCCAGTCTCCGACAATATTGCCATTATTTGTAAACGGCCAGAGTATCAAGTCAATTTTTTCCAAATGTGCTAAAATTAGAAAAACCAAGTGTGGAAAAATTGGTTGCTTTTGGAACTTTTCACGCAGGATGCTGAAACAAGTCATATTACCCGGAATTTGAGCTGGTGTCAAGTGGTGCTGTTGAGAAATATTATTTGCAAAATTGGTTTTCAGCATGATATGCGCACAATAGCATCTTTTTTTGTTTAGCAGCTTTTCTTTTCTATACGATATGGAAACCAGGAAAAGTTTTAATTTCCGTACCAGCATCAGTCGTCATCTCACAGTAAACTTTTAATGGGTTTCCATTCTTCTCAAGGTCGATCCAGTACTCCCCGTCTCCAATGGAGTCTCCAGAGTCACGGATGTTTTTGCAGGAATTCCCGGGCTTCGAGGAGAAATGGCCAAGCTTCTCTATAAGACGATAAACAAGCACTTAATATTTACATTAACAATTTTTCTCAGTTTGTTTTGGCGTTAGATAACTTATTATTAGGAGTAATTTCAGATGATAGTCTTATTTGGAAGGCTTGGAAGGCTCATATTAAAGGGTAGGAATGATGGACCAGTTGAGAAAGAACCTCACCACCTATGCCCCCCACTAACGGTACAAATCCCTTATAGTGCCGTTGTTTGACTGTGACAGTATGAGGGCCTCCTGTAATAAAGGGGATGTCGTCCGCCTGAAGCGCTTACAGAGGCGTGCTGCTATAGCTGTTGTAAGTTAGAACAGAGTCTAGTGACGCTGCATTACAAGACCTCAAATGGGACACTCGAAACAAATACATTCTCAAATTAGTACCACAGTTTTTTAGTAAATTACTTTAAATTTTACAGGGAAGTTGCCCCAAGGACAACCCGACAGAGCAATTTTTTACATGTACCTTCAGTAAGGACTGGATCGGCCAAGAAGTGGAAGTGGCCAACAATGAAAGTGTTGTTTTTAATAATTTCTTAAAATGCTAATTTTCATAGCATAGTTTTCAATGTTAGTAGTGCATACTTGTAAATTGGTATTTTTTTAAGCTCAGACGTTTAGACGTTTATCCTTAAATGTCGTAATTATACTTTAATAGTCGGTGCTCCCATTGATAACACCATTTTGTTTACAAATGCTGAAGGGATCACCCTGACTGAAGATATTGTACAATTTGACATCTAGTTTATTTTTCATAGAAGACTATTATTCGCTGACATGATATATATCTTGTTAAGATGCTTTCATATTCCCATGTGGCTTGTTCAATCCGTCGGATTACAAGCAACTATTCCTTTCCCTTTTACATCAAACTACGTTGATCATAACTTAAAGAAACAGCATATCGTACACTAACCTAACGCAAGCATAGACGTTCGTGGGCCACCGACGGCAACCGGAAGTTGAATGTTTTCTTTTTCATGCCAATTTTATGCATTTTGGCACTTCTACACCAAAATGAAAGATTTCTAGCCTCTGATGAAGGGCAAAAACAAACCAAAAGAACATTCAACTTCTGGTTGGGAGCCGTGGCTCACAGCATCTGTACACTCTTTTTTATAAGAACCTTTTCATAAGAACGTCGAGCCTGGGATTGGCCAAAGTTTTAAGAACATGCTAAGAACATACCCAGGCTGAGATTTTGTTAAGAACGTCCTTATCTTATCTTCATATTTGTAGAATAAGCTATGTGATAATAAAATAAAGGGTAATAATTTGGTCAGAGTAATTTACAGCCTATTTGAGCCCCAAATGCTAGAATTTTGTGACGTCGCAAGTCATCCTCCATTTTTTAAAAAGCAAACACCTAACTTCTAGGAAATTGGTAGAACTTGACCTGTTTGTTCTTTCTTTCATTCAGAATATGATTTACTGAATACTAAAAATTAATCTTAAGAACATTGTTAAGAACGTTTCACGCTCAAATCGCCAAAAATAGGACCATTCAGTTCCAGTTCAGCCTCAGCTAAAAAAAATTGACGTTTTTATTGATAAAAGAGACCGTATCCATGCTTAAGTTCTCAATTGTTGTTCTTTTCGTGTATGAGGGTACGTTATACTCACTTGTTTGACAGTTGTTTCCCTTGTATCCTGAATTACACGTGCACTGACTTTGATTTGAGCTCCATCTTCTGCTGTTTTGACAAAACAATTTGGAGTTGACAACCTGAAACAGAAAAACAAAACAACATCCAAGGTTGTCTTAACGATCTTATATATGTTTTCAGCATTTCTCAGGTTTCTTTACGGCTCAATAGTAACTGTTTGTATGAGTGGGTGGTGAGACAAAACCCTAACAAATATTGTCGGTCTCTACCAATCGTTAAGTAGAAACTTTAGCGAGAAGTTGATTCTGTTCTTGTTTCAAATTTCTAGGATCTCTCTCTTACATACATTTGTTTTTTTCTTCGTTCTTTCCTCTTTCCACTCTGTTTCTAGTTCGATCATCCGTGACGTACTTTAACTAATCGTCTGAACAAACGTACCTGAATAAGCTCGCAGTAAGTCCATTGTTTGTTTTTCGTGTAGTTTTCTGGTTTAGAATTTCTTGTTTCGCCACTTAAGTGACACACTTGCGTCTTGAGGCTTCCATTGACGAAGCAGTTGTATGATCGGCACCTGTCATTTCTCAAACATCGTAATCCGCATTCCAATTCACTTCCTGCGCAAGAATCGATTACATGGCCCAACAGAGAGTAGCCTGGGAATCATTATGAAAGGAAGTTAATGAAAACAACGTATCCACCTTCTTGAAAAAGAAAATGCCGTATTTATTCTTCAAAAAATATAGTGAATATGATTGTGTTGGACAGCTTTTGGGACGATTCACGTACTTGTCACATAATTTTCTTTAATGGTTTATAGGGAATACTTGCTAACAGAGTGCTAAGGAACAAATTTATTCAATGTACATCTACGTAAGTAATTGGTTCTTTAATATATAGATTTAGCCAAGCCTAAAAGCAGAGCCAACCTTTTTGTTTTGTCTGTTTTTGCTTTTGTTTTGTTTTTGCTGGCAGTTGTTAATTTGTGAAAATACTCTCATCCAAGTCGTTTTATTAAAAAAAAACAAACAAAGAAAAAAATTCTTGCTCCCGCTGAGTGTCGAACCCGGCTCGTCGGGGTGAGATGCCGGTAACTAGTCCACTAGGCCATGGGCGTTTGACATTGTTTAAGTAGTTAATTTTAATACTTATTTCTTTCTTCGTGACAAGCTGCCTATCAGCATGAAAATGCTGGTGTTTTTCCTGGCAAAATGTGTTCGAAACGCCGTAAAAACCATGGTTGTGGACAGAAAAAACCAAAAAGCACTAGCTCTGCTACATTTGGCGTCGAAACCGCTGCGAAAAGCTGCGAACTCAAGCGGTGTGCCGACCGAGTTTGAACAGAACCGACGAGGCAAATTTGAACTTTTTGCCTGAACTTTATCGCCGAATTTCTTTCGCCTAGATTGAACTTTTCCCCTTCCACCAAAAAGACAACTGAGTGTTCTTTTGAACTTTTTTTTTCCATTAACAAATTTGTTTTTGATTTTGTTGTCTTTGCTTGTTTTGCTACAACGCGGGTCAACATGCGATTTCGCGCCGAAAACACAGGGTTATATCCAGTGTAGGAAGTGTATTGGTAGCCCTGTGGTGCGGACGGACGGACGTACGGATGTACGGACGGACGGTCACGTGACGGTGACGGACGGACACGTGAATTTTTTGGCTTGATAGATTACCAAATTTCCTTAGCAATGGAGCTCCGCTGACGCGCTAGCGCGCTGGCTCCGCTATTAAGAACATGGCATAATTCAGATTAAGCCGATTTAGATAGCAAACGCCTTTTCTCCTCGCACTAGATGGTACGAGCACCACCGGCTCTCGAAAAATGAATCTGCCGAAGCGACGATTAATTTTAAAGTTCTCACCTTTAAAAAGCTGCCACCTCAACTGTTTTATGATTATTCTTTAGTTATTTGATGATGTTTTTTCCAACAAGGTATTAACATGGTCTTTATAAATACAATAAATGCAGGACGTATTTCGAACTAATTCACAAGCAGATCTAGAAAGAGGATTTAGGGGGGGTCTGCGCCCCCCTCCCCACCTTTTCCGTCCCCGTTTTTTTAGTTTTCAAATAATAAAATGCACTCAGACTACAAAAGAAATAAAGGAAGAAAAGAACAGTAGGTCAGTAAGCCAAGTTTACCAAATTAGACGTTATTTGTTGACAAAGGCAAAACTTTTTCATATACAATAAGACTTCTCTCTTTCAATGAAAACGTTTTCTGCAAGCAAGTGATACAGCAAATTGGGCTGTAGATTTGATAAAACAAATGAAATAACTAAAGAATTTTGATTTGATTGGAACCGGTTGCTCAATCCAATTAACAATTTAAGGTTAATTTCCTCTTGGTTGCATTTCACACCGTGTGTTAAAGCTTAGCCCAAGACAACGTGTTTTTAACTCCTCTTCCTCGTTTACCAAGTTACTCAGAAATCTTACCAGCGCTAAATAAGACAGTTACAAAATTACATATTGCCATTTTTCATTATTTTAGTTTTGGAAGGAATTTAGATAAAAGCCAGCGTTCAATTTATTTTTCTTCAGTTGTACTTTACTCAGTGTTTCCTTTGTTCTTCACGGTCTGCTAACATGCAAGTCCTTAACTGAATTTGTCTTTTACGGCATATAAATGCTCTTACTAATTATTGACACTTTCTAACAATAAAATGTGACATAGAAAACATAATGTTAACACAATATTGTTTAAGGGGATCTTTGCAGCGAGTTTGAAAAAACAAACAGACAAACAAACAAACAAACTAATAAACCAACAAATGAGACTGTCTCCCGTACACAACGAGAGGCGTTGCTACCGTCACAACCATTAACCAATTGTGAACCCTGACTGCACAGCACTGCAGTCACAACAAACGCTTTACCTATGTGAAGAAAATGCGAATGTCTCCCTACATTCCGATTTCAATCGGTGCCTTTAGTGAAAATGCTCATAACATTAAGGAGATGGATTTCTGTTTTAGAGTACCAGTTCGTAATCTAATTTTTTCAACACGTACCTCCGTGACTCTCAAAGACACTTGAAATTGACTCTTGGTTTGTTGCAAAGGAATTAGCTGTCTTGTAAATTATACTGCTTTGAAGAATAAGCAACACTACTGAAAGCATCCGTGGGACGTTTAACATCATGATGCTGTATAAACAAGTGCTGTTTGTACGAAAGGGAAAAACACATCTCTATCAGCGACAATTTGCCTTTTCATTGGCAGTATGGGGAATATTTGCTAAAAGTGTGCTAAGGAACAAATTTATTCAATGTACATCTACGTAAGAAACTGGCTCTTTATTAAGAAAATGGCATAATTCAAATTAAGAGTTAGATAGCAAACGCCATCTGCCCTCGCACTAAATGGTACGGGCATCGGGCTCTCGAAAAATGAATCGGCGGAAGCGACGATTAATTTTAAAGTTCTCACCTTTAAAAAGCTTCCACCTCAACTGTCTCAGTGGGAATATAGCGATGAAGAATACAGCAATGAAGAGGGTTCTATTTGGAGACAAGTAGCCAAGTGCCTCATGCGAAGACGGTGGGAAAGGAGGTGAAAAGAATGGGAAAACGTCGTGCTGAAAATGAGATTCATCTGAACAAAAAGCCTCCGTTAAATATTGATTATTGTACACATTCTCATTTGCATGACATTTGTAATATGATAACTCGCTCAGTACTATTTGATTTTCAGCAGCTGTGTCTGATGAGATGCAAGGCTTATATCCGGCATATGACAATATGCTTTTTTACAATTATACTCCGACTGTCCAATCAGTGATAACACACATAGGATAAAGCAATTACTTTTTGAAGTAGGAAAAATTTGTATTTCTCTTTCAGCGAAAATTCCCTTCATCCTAACACAGCAGCAAACAAACTAAAAAGGTGACAACAGAAAATTACCAAAAACCAAAGATCCATTAAACAATTCTGTTTTCTAGTATTTAGCAACCACGTGTCAACAAAGAACTTAAGTTTCTTTCTACATTGCAGCTTCAATAAAGATAACTGCAAAGCTTACCTTGCCTGAAAAAAGTCGTTATTTAGATTAAACGAAGCCTTTATCAGCCCCTAGGACTCGCTATTCTTTCTTTCTCGGGACCCTCTGTGAGTCTGTTTGGAACCCACTCTAGCTGGCACTTGGCCGTGATCTGATTTGGCACATTTATTAGTTTGTTTTAAGTGTGGCAGTCTTTAGGTTTTAACGTTTGGGCAGTGTAAGACAAGGCATCTAAAGTGGTTGGTCAGTTTTCGTCAGTTTCGTTTTACTGAATTGTTAGTTGAACCACTTTAACGTTTCTTTCAGTCTATTGTCAATTTTGTTGAGTTGGTCAATAAGCCGCCTCCTTTTACAAGGCACAGGAATTGTCAATTAATCAAGCAGTGTTTAATAAACCGTTGCTTTTAACGGTGGATAGTTTTTGGAATCAATTCAGGAACAAAAAAAATACTTTCAAAATGAATAAAATCGAATACAATCATAATTCTTTCAGCGACAACATGATTGGCCGTTTTTATGCTAGAGACGTTGATATCGTCTAAGACGTTATTATCGTCTCGAGACGACATTAACGTCTAGTATAAAAACGGAATATAAGTCAGATGACTTTAACGTCTGACGATATTAACGTCTTCTGTTAAGTGTGACTGAACGTCGCACTTAACAGACGACTTTAACGTCTGAGACGTTAAAGTCGTCTAGTATAAAAACGAGACGACCTTAACTGGGACAAACTTAGCCCTAAAGCGCTTTATCGTTCCAATTTAGGCAGCCGTTCCTCCACCACGAAGAATCCCTCTGTTCATCTCCACTTCTTTCCTTCCTTTCTCTCTTGTTGGCCACGACGAACAAGCCAAGTTCTTCTTCCAAAACCCGCTTCCTTGACTGATTTTGCCTTTTTAAAAAGATTTGCGTTTCCATGTCTTTTATTTTTCGAAGACGTCGAGAACAACACTCCGCCATGTTTACATGTAGGTGGATTTGTTGTTTTGCACACTTTAATATATTCGCCGCCGAGTTTAGTCGCGTCTAGTGTTTTCCGAGAATAGAACCCAGTATTTTTCTTAGAAAATCTTGATTTTTTTCTACTGGGTCGTCTACTTTAATACGTCCCGTTTTTATACCAGACGATATTAACGTCTGAGACGTTAAATACGTCTAGACGACTTTAACGTCTCTAACATAAAAACGGCCATTTAGAGATTGATTTAGAAAATCAAGCATTATTAGCTCTTGGTTGAGTGTTATACCATTCATCACACTGGAAATAAAAAGCCTTCCATAAAACGATTTCTGACTGATGAAGTTAATATCATACGTGTCGAGCTGATTTAAACCAAGAGTGTGAGCACGCCTCTTATGGCTATAAGCCATTTTGTTATATTATTTTAACTGAAGAATAAGACTTCTTATAATCATTGTTTCACCAAAGCAGAAGAATTCATGCTTTGCCGAAGCAATTAAAGCACACTTTGACATCATCGATACTCGCGTTAGGATTTCTGCTAGAAAACTAGCGACATATTAATTTAAAAAAGTTGCAAAATGTTGCTATGGTCGCTGATTGGGATGAAGGCAGCTGACATGCAAAATATGTTTTGTTTACAATCTTGAAGTGCACACAAGGAAGTCTGTGATGTAGAAAGGACAATCCAACCTAGGTGCATGACAAAACGAGGTATTATATGGTATCGGACCAATGTTTTAATTTTAAACAAGATATTCTCAAGGCACCAAACACGGTTTAGAATAAACGCTTGACCACTAGCTAGGTTGGACTCTTTTTCTGCAAAGAATACCACAAGGTAGTTAAATTTAAATGTGTTTTTTGTTCAAAAAATACTCAGGAATAATTTATGATTTTTTTAATTTGTGACATTAACTTTGTTTTAGTTCTGTATCCAAAATATTAAGCATTGTTCTTTACTTTTTTAAAAACATTAATTTTTTATAAGGTACGACGTGAAAATGGATAGGACTGATTCACAGAAAAGGTAAACTTGTCTTTGGTCTTTCCATGACACCCGCCCATAGCACGAAAAGCGGCACTCACGCAACATTGCCCATAATTTGAGTTGTGAATCTCAAAGCCATTCATGCTGGAAATATATTCTCAACGTATTTAATTTTGATTGGGGGTATGTGGCTGTCTATCTCGGCCTTTGTAACTTTTCTGTATCTCTTCAGAAGTATAACCATGGCAACAGAAACAGATTTATGTGGGAGAATCTTCGAAACTAAGATCGGTGAGTAAAAGGATTATTTGCATACACTTTTCTCTTCCCAAATGCTGAATATCAAGTAAACTAGTAAAACGTCAAGACTTACTTTTGTAACAACCGGCTTGTTACTTAACACTTCTCAGCAAAAACCACATTTTAACAAGTTAACAGCAAATGGCTGTTTCTTTGTAGAAATAAAATTTAAAAATCTTGTTGCCACGTTTTGGTTCCTTGTACGGGTTTTCCGTTGAATCAGATATTCTTGTAATTTTCAGTTCTTTGTGTCACTCGTATCTGTGAGCTTAACAGTAACACACGACAGAAAAAACCAGATGATTTTAAACGGAAGAAAGGATCTTCATACTATGGTTTGGTCCCGGTACGGTGGGTTGCGTTTATTAATTCTTTGCGTGGGAATAGATTTTCATCTTTTGATAATTTTGACGGCTACGTAGTATTTTTTCACAAATGGAATACGAACAATTAACTGGTTTTTTTTTTCATTGAAACGAAATGCACACACGATTTTACAATAAAATTGATTCTTATGATCGACATGAACATTTCTTATGACAGGTTTCGTGTGCCCTGAGTCCTCATCATTTTGGCGATCCAGTTAACAGTGGCAAGTGTCATCCGGATTACAAAGGGAAAAAATGCCAAACTCGTAAGTCAGTACAATGCTGTATTTTGACTGTTGACAGTGCTTGAATTATACAAGGATACTCTATAGACTAGGCCGTGAAATTTAAATGACTTTCGTGACAGCTATCTTAACATTGACTTGAAGTATAATTAATAATGGTATGACAGGCCAGAGGAAAATTAGGGGCCGGATGTTACTTGCCTATTTTATATTCTTCACTGAATACCATAGCTGTGCGAGGTTGGAGTTCCTATCAGCCTGCTCATTCCTGCAAACACATCCGGGACTCTGGAGATTCCAAAGGAGACGGGGAGTACTGGATCGACCCTGAGAAGAATGGACGTCCATTAAAAGTCTTCTGTGACATGACAACTGGCGGGGGTAAGGGATGAGTGCTTTTCCAAGGAAACAAAAAGTTCCGTTGTTATAAGATTTAAAAATGAAGGAATAATGAATTGACTAAGTAAAAGGGTAAAAGTTGCATTGCTGAAAGTGTGCATCACTTCCTTTAAAACCCCGTTCCGCCTTGGGGAAGTGGTTGGTGGGGAGGGGGGGGGGGGATTAGAGAGTACCTTGTAACACGTCTGGGCTTATTAGCAGCCACATTTTGTGACTTTTTTAGACATTGATAGGGCACCATCTGGTTTGACATGTCTTTGTTCAGGGAATCTGATTGTGTATAAAATCTTTTTAACCACTTTTTGCCACACCATTTTCATTTCTATATCTTTTAAGTGCAATTTTCTTATTGCTTTTGATTACTTTTGAAGTAGTTGTGATGGCTGTCATGACACAATTCCCAAGCCATCTGATGCCTGCATCTCTATAAACCTGATGAAGACTGGTATTATCCAGTCGAAATATTGTAACTCAAGCCTTTTCACGTTGTTTGATCAGTCCTTGCAGTAGTCATTTTGACAATCATTCATATCTCTTTGCAGACCTGAAACAAAACAGTTTTCTATGTAGTATAGCCCCCCCCCCCAACCCCAAAAGTTAAATTGATGTAGCTTTAATGCTTTTAAGCCTCAGGAATGTCTGAATCGTGTTTAAATAAAGAATTCAATGCATAAAGGACAACGCGGTTTTTCAATTACCTCCTTTTTAGCTATTGCAGTTATAACGATTGACAGTCATATCTTTCCTTAGCAAAGCAATATAGGAACATGATAAAAGCATATGCAGAACATGTTAATTTTTAATAAAGAAACTAGTTACAAATAAATAACTATTTTGTTGTGCCTTCGCTATTCTCTTAAATTACCCTTCGGCATTCTGTGTTTCCTTTTTTTACATTTTTAGGTGGCTGGCTTCTCATTGCAAACCACGTGATTAATAACTTGGATCCTCTCTCGGATTGGCCCATTGAGCAAACGTACCGCGCAATCAGTAACTATAACAACAACCAAATGGGAATATCTATGAATGCTCTGAAAGAGTTACGAAAGCAACTTTCCTTCACTCAACTGAGATTCCACTGCAGTAAACAGCAGGGACGTACATTCCACGTGACCACGGTCGCTAACAGCTCAGGTGAAGCTGTAGTCCAGTACTTCAGCGGTCAAACAGCCATCTTTCCTAAATCATGTGGATCATTTGTGCGAATGGATGACGATAACTCGCTACTCGCCACACAGTGCCACAGATGGGGTTTGAAAATGGAGCTATTTATGTCGGTAAATGGGGATTTGCTCCGAACCATGTACTGTATGATCATGCATGTTTTGTAGCATACACTGCCCACTGGATAGTTGGTGTGAATGGAAGATGGGAATGCGATGATTACGACGGGTTTGAAGTGCCTCCAAAAGTTTCTCCAAATGACTTTTGGAGAATTTATGTCCGCTAGATTTGTACACTTCATGAACAGCTCATAGTTCTTCATTGCATGTACTCTTCCAAAGCACACCCAAAAGACTACTTTAGAAAGCAGTAACGAGAACTGTGTATAATTCCGTAAATTAGAATTGTGTCTTTGTTGAATCTAGCACCTCAAAATGGTAATGATAACAAGTTTTGAACTAATTGATTGAATAGAAGCTGAATAAGTGGCTCCAATCCGACAAACAGAGTTTCTCAAACTATAAACGTAGTTTATATAAAGGCAAATGTATGGAGTTCAATTCTCATTTCAAGTCTTGAAATAACAAACGAACACTTTGCAGTTTTCAATCCAACTTTCTCGAACTTGCGAAGAATACTAGTTATGATATTTTCTTTCATGTGGAAGACCATTTATTTATATTTGATTGACTTTCCCAGTCACCACCTCGTTCTGAAGGTAGCCAAAATAAAAGCTAACCATTGTTAATACTCTTTCATAATATACACGCCATAGGAAGTTACAGTCTTCGGAAGTTGCGTATCAGGTACAACATACTTGGGGGTGACGAGATATGGTTTGGTACCACAACCACAGAACAATATTGGTACAAATTTAAAAACACCCGAGGCATCGCAGTCATTTTGTAATTCGATTCTCCCCCAGGCAATACACCTTTACCGCTTTATCTGGAAATTAAGTCTCTCTTTTAGACCCTGAAATAGGAAATTTATTCTGTTATTCTTTGGTTTCATTCACTCTTTATTCTTCTCTGTGTGATAAAAATTGGCAATTGTTTTCACCCTTTTAGTGTAGAACCATTCTTCAACTCAATTACGTAGCAAAAGGAATTCAATGTCAACTTCAGGGTCTGAGCGTTTTGATGGCTTTGAGTTCTAAAAGGAAAGGTTGTGAGGAAACAAAACATACCGATTGTAATTGTGCATACTGTCCTAGTTTTTTTGTAGTACCGAAAGGCAATTTCGCTTTGAATTAGGCTAAAAGTTCGATGGGGTTAGTCTTGAAAATGGAGAGTGACTGGTGAATGCATAAAAGCTTTAATTCTACAGATAAGAATACGAAATTGTTACATTCTTGACTAGTTACCCTCCCTTTATGTTTATTGATTCAGAAGGGGCAATTTTTCTGTGAACCGCCATTTCTGATAAGAGACTAATGCTGATAAGGGACTGATAAGAGATTAATGCACAATTAAAATAGCTGAAATGTTCCCGAGTATGTTTTTTATTGGAAAAAGGTAGCCACGGAAAAGAAGTTGTTAAAATATTCAAGGTTCCAGATTTCTCTACGCCATCTTGAGAGCGGAATCATGTGCTATGAATGACTCAGAGTATGAACATATAGAAACGGAATTTCGTATATCATCCTCGCTGCATACCATTACTACAATCGCGGTAGACTAAGTTATGGGAGGAGTCCGCGACTCCTGAGGCAGCAAGGCTTGCAGCGAGCAAAAGGGGGTAGCATCATCAACCGGCACCAGGGGGGAAGGGTGGGGCAACAAAAGCTTCCTCCACGGGAACGCTGGAAAAATGACAACGATCGAGGCATCAACCGGGAATTTAAGCGAAGAGAGCGCAAAGCATCATGCCTGCCCAAAAGTGTGAAAGCATGGTGGAATTCGAGAGATAAACATCGAATTCCGCGATGCGCTAATTATGATTGCAGTGAGAATAGTCCCTTAATCAATACAAGTTTCCCAAGTTTAGGATATAATTCTCAAGGAATAGTTACATGCGGTGAAATGTCAATCGTATAAGTTTCTTTTTTAGCAGCTTAAATCAATATTATAAAATAATTCCATTTAAAGCACTTACAAGTATATTGTAACTTTTCTTTTGTTGAAAATAAACCATTCATGCACCTGTTTTCGTGGTTGTTATCCTAATGTGGATGAGTTATTTTCTTTGCATGGACCGAAAATTTAGCCATAACTGAAGGAAAACCAGATGCTTCGGAGGCTTGAGACTTATCGCTTACAGTAAAGCTCATTTGTATCTTGGCAGTGTCTAAATACCTGGCAGCCGGGTACAGATGTTTCAAGACAAAATACCCGGCAGTCCGAGATTTTCGAAGATTTTCGACCGAAAGGCTTATTGTAACGTTCGGGAAGTGAACGAGCACAGATGTTTCAAGACAAATACCCCGCAGTCCCAAATTTTCGAAGAATTTAGACATAAAGGCTTATTGTAACGTTCTGAAAGTATACGGGTGCGGATGTTTTAAGTAATACATCAACAACGAGGGCGAGTGTTTCATCAGGGTATCCAACACCGAGAAACAGATAAAAGCACGAGGCCGAGGGCCGAGTGCTTTTATTGTTTCGAGGTATATGATATGACTTCTCAGTTGCACATAATAAACAGTAGATAATCAACACTTTACTGTGACAAGCACAATTTGTTTGCTTTTGTGAGCAAAAGCTTGCGATTAGCACGGAGGTAGTTTTTTTTTCAATCTGGCGAAAATGCCACCTTTTTCTTGCAAACCAGTAGTGGGAATGCTTATATTTGCATTGGCGTCCTTTTCAATTGTGGGACAGAACTACCTTGGGAATCATTCGACTGCCTAAACGTTGTAGAGGCAAAAAATCCTTACTAGCCCTGTGTAGACCTAAAAGTAATCTTCAGGAAGGTAAGCCAGGCCCCAAGCCAGGAAGCGGCAAGTGAAGCGAGTAACAAATTTGTTGTTGTCAGCCGGAAAGCGCATGAATTCAAAGATTGCCTTCACCGAGTGCGAAGACTTGAAGAACAATTGGAGCTTTCCCAGCAAGTCTTAGGTAAAAGCGCGTCCACAGTGTTAAGCAATGTTCACGAATTGCTCTGTAAACGTAAATCTGATGTGAACTGTGAATGAACCATTTTACGACTAGGGGGTAGTGGAAATTGTGAAATGTGTTTAGTTAAGTGGTATATACCACTCTTACCAGAGAGTGGTATGCCGTTTTCCACTGGGTATCCAAACGCATGCACGTGATGTGGTATACATCCGGTGACTGGTAGTTAATGGCGACCCTTAAAAAGATTAGCCAGGACCGGTACAAGCGAGCTTCAGTCATGGTAGACTCGTTTAGTTTCTTCATCCTGATTGTTTGTCCAGCTAGATTGTAACTCAGGTAACGCTTTACCTTTCAGGTTGTAGTAGAAAGCCTGTTTTTGTCTAGAATTAATCAGCTTCTGTCGCACATCCTGTGTGGGGAGTGTTTAAAGCTCTGACAGTTTCCTTGACAGCGCTAGCAGATTGCGTGTGCCTTTGTACCGGAGAATAAACAAGTTCTGTTTGCGTATTTCGATAATTTAAGAGAGCAAGATACGAATCAAACTTTCCACGCGCTGCCTTCTCCATGATATTTTCACAGATTTTTTACTGAACTTTCCATCTTCCTGTTGCTTTAAGGAATATTTCCGTGGAGAAGAGGTAATATGCTAAGAGTGCCAGTTTTTTGCAAATTTTGTAAAGTCAGCAGAAACATACTGCGGGCTACTGCCAGAAATGACTATCTCTGGTATTCCATGGTATTCAATAACAGTTCTCCAGCTTGTCGACCTCAAAGAAGGAAGACTAAAAATCAACAGTAAAAAATTTAACTACTAGCGCCAGTCAAACAGGACCAAATCTGTGGCAACCCTTTGCCAAGGCCTAGATTGAATTTCGTGGGGCATTAGTGGCTCTCGAAGCTGTTCAGGCTTGAAAGAGTTGCAGCTATCACATTTAAGAATGTAATCATTTATTTCGGCATTCATGCGAGACCAGTAGAACACTTTTTCTTACTCTCGGTTCCAGACCCCTCTTGTAAACTATATAAACAGTTTTCAAACACTGTAACGGTTACTTTTGAAAATGTATGTTGTCTAGCATACGAAACGCCAAGTTTATTATCAAAATGTGGTTATTTACCATGCTAATCACCGCTGTTTGTGTTTTATCCTTAGACAAGTTTTCTTTTGGGATCTCCAAACGCAGCTTTTTTTTTTGCGTCTATCTCATGCAGTTTGCTCCCATCTTATCAAAATTGTTATCAATTCGCCGTAAAATTAACCAGGAATCGCTGGTAGTTCAGGTAGTTTATACAGACGAAGTTAACTTTCACCTGAAGGTCGGCACACACGAAGGGACAAATCCTGCGAGCTTGTCCCTATCTCAAGTCCTGGAAACATGTCCCTTGGTGTGCACTACCCATTTCTCAGAAATATCCCAGAAACCAAACCAGAATACTGAGCAGCAAAACCAAATGCACAGCTTGTCGTGAACGATTTGCGTCAAATGAAAGCGAAAAGTGCTGTAATCGATGATTATTTTACTTTTTTGTACCCGTGAAGCATGCATGAAGATTAGAGGTTGTTAAGAGCTGCGTGGTATCTGGAGGTGAAGAGTACCAAACGAACACAATATTAGTACCTGTGGAGATTATTTCTTATAGTAATTCTCGTGAGAGGCAACACAATCAAAAGTATACTCTGATTGTAAATTATTTTACTGAAGTGGTTTGCAAGGCAATCGAATTACTAGTCACTTGCAAGTTAGTGATTTCCGAATTCGATTTCCGCTGTCATTTCCGGTACGAGCAGGATGGAAATTTGTTGTTGCTATCAGCGGTAATACATTTGAAGCAAGATGGACGGTAGTATTTTTCAGGTGTCATTTCCTGGATTTCTCCTCGTTTGTTTACCCGCGTCACTGGCGTCTCCTTAGTCAGCAGATTGTTACGATGAATTTGGTCACTCTCTTTACGGAACATAATGGAATTCTTTAGGCTTTTTGCTCACGAGATCGCCGCCCGCAAGCAAATGAAAGAAGACTACAAAATTGATAGAATCCGTTGCAGAACCGTAAAATTTGCAGCCGGTTAGCTGTTGTAATACAGCCCTAGAAGTACAGCTGTGCAACTTTTAAGGTGTGATTTTTAAAAGAACCGTTGTGTACAGATTATCAAGTAACGTACAAACTGAAACATTTTGATGGCGCCCCCTTATACCTTGTCTTACTTTCGGGAAAATTTTTCAATGCCTCCCGTCAGAACCTACTGCTAAGAAATCGTGACCCCCACCCTCAAAACCATCATAGCCCCCCCCCCCTCTAAATAGAATAAGAACCTTCCCTAAACATTTACAGCTTTCCTTGCTGCCCTGGTGTTGGCAAAGGTCGTAGACGGTCATTGAAGTGTCGAGCGACTGGTTTGGTTGCTCAAAGCGTCAACTTTCGGCAAAACTATTTTAATAACCTCCGCTTGTCTTTGTATTTATGTCAGCTGCTTTTCAACATAATGTTCAACTTGCTGTTGTGAAACCACCCATCTCGAATAACTGGTAAAACAGTCGAAGCTCATGTAAGCAACAACCTCGGGAATTCAGAAAACTGGTCGCAACTAGAGCTGGTCGCCTACGAGAATGGGCTCTCGTAAGCGACCAGATGATGAATAGAGAGTGGTCGCTTACAAGAGCTCTGAGCGTAAAGCTTGGCCTGTCCTAATGGCATGACTTAATGGTTACTAATAGTTTTAGGCTAATAGGTTTGAATAGTTTTTTATTGCCTATCACAGAAGAGGTTCGCGTAGGTACAAGTCAAAGAACCATTAGCACTTGTGCTATGTATTACTCTAAATTTCAACAAGAACCGAGTGCTTCTAGTAAAGTGTTGACCGAGTGGTCACTTACGAGAACATAAAGAACAAAGGAAAAAGACCGTTGGTAATTCACAAAAGTGGTCGCGGTCGCTTACGGAGCGGTGGCTGAAGAGAGCTTTTCATTACAGAGTTTGAGTGACAAGTCAAAAGGGGTTTCACAATGTTGATCGTAGCTAGAGCTCAGGTCGCTTACAAGAGTGGTTGCAAGGAGAGCTTTAACTGTATAACTTTTTCGGTATCGCGCCGCTTAGAAAGGTCACGTCAGGTGGCTAGTGAATCCGTAAAGTCTGCGTATAGTCAACGCAGTTGGGTTTTTTTTTTTGCACAGTTAGCGTACGTAAATTTTCCAAAAATTTCTCGACGATATTGCAAACACAGTGTTTCCTCCATCATCGCAAAGCCACTTACCACCAACGGATTACCCAGTGATACTTGAAAGCAACAAATGCCGCGTGGTTATACATTTGGTGTTGTCCCGTTTTGTTGTAGTGACCCCACTTTCCGACGTACTGGTTGCCTTCAGTTCCCCACTGATCACATGTCACAGCCAGCTGAGAGTCATCATCGTCCATTCTCTGAAACGAGCCACAGGCGGCGGGCAGGACGTCCGTCTGGCCGCTGAAGTACTGGACTACAGCTTCACCTGAACTGTTAGCGGCCGTACGTCCCTGTTGTTTACTGCAGTAGAATCTCAGTTGACTGAACCCTAAATGGGATCTCAACTGTTTCGTGGCTCTCTTTATGATTCCCATCTGGTTGTTGGTGTAGTTGCTGATCCCGCGGTAAGTTTGCTCAGCGGTCCAGTTAGAGGGTGGTGTTGAATTGCCCATTAAAAAATTGGCTACAAGAAGCCAGCTTCCTAAAAACAACATAAATTTTAGCGTTAACGACGAACTTTGCCCTTGTATTACTTTGAGGTCTTTTCAGGATGACATTTTGTACGAAATCAGAAGGTCAATTTGCTAAAATAAAAAATGTGGGAAGATTTCTTTCCATAGAAATTTGACATGCGGGATATTGGAACTATGTCATATTATTCTGACCAAGGTTTACTGGTTCAGAAATGTTACTAAAAATGTTGATTTTGAGTATGAATTAGGGGCAATGGCGCTCTTTTTAGGAGCATGTCCTTTTCTAATGGAAACAAGCAATAGTTTAATTAATTCACTACCTCCGTCAGTTGTCATGTCACAGTAAACTTTAAATGGGTTTCCATTTTTCTCAGGTCGATCCAGTACCCTCCGTCTCTAGCGGAGTCTCCAGAGTCCGGGATGTGTTTACAGGAATTCCCAGGCTTCGAGGAGAAATAGCCAAGCTTCTCTGCAACAGCAAAAACAGCAACTTAGTATTAACATTAAAGAAAGTTTTTTGTCACTTCGTTTTGGTATTAGATAACGTACTGATTGATACTACTGGGTAGGTAGGTTTTTACTGTACGATTATACATTTTTTTCATTATTTATAGAAAGTGAAGTTTGCTGAAATGATGAATGCTTCGTTAATTAAAAATGATTTCATGTCCCCAGATGGGAAAGCTGGTCAGGTGTAAGTTCGGCGCAAGATTTTTTGTGTTTGTACCATTTACTCAAGGTGACGCTTTTGAGGTCGAAATCCTCTGGGCAACACAAACGTTAAGGACAAAATTATATCTATGTATGGTTATGTTACACTAATCTGAACTAAAATGTAACAAGCCAAGTTGGCTTGTTTAATCCGTCGTAATACACTCACTTGTTTGACAGTTTGATCCCGTATATCCTGGATGGCATGTACACTGACTTTGACGTGAATTCCAACTTCTATGATTCAAATATACCTCGAGTTGGCAACCTGTAAAGGAATTACCAGACAATTAGCAAGGTTGTCCTCAACGACCATACTATATATATTCCTGTGTTTTTACTGTGAGGTTCCCTTACGGTTCAATAGTAGCTGTTTGCGGTGAAAGATAATTTGGACGAATTTTTCTGGGCAGTCTGAGGACCACCAACATTGTGCAAAAATTTCACTGAGGAGTTGACATTATGACAAATTGTGTTCTTGTTACAATTTTTTGGGATTTCTATCTTCTTTACCTTCTTTCTTCTCATACAGTTAAACAGCTCAGAGGTCTGCATACCGGACAATGTCGACCTCAAGAAATGGGGAAAGCACCCTACCGAGAACTTCACAATTTTGCAAACACTCCAAACGTCTCCAAACGTTCTTTCCCGTAACGAAGCGGAAAGATCGTCTCTCAAAATCGTACTAATCTATACAAAATTTTTTAATTTTTCGATTTCTTTTTATGCAATACCATCTGTGTACATGGAAATGCAAATAAATTGTTCTTTTTGCTGTTATTTTACATGTATTGGCTCTTTTTTTGTTCCTTCCTCATTTCCTCATTGCTTCTCGATATATCATTCGTTACTTCCTTTAAGTAATCGTCTTTGGACAAACATACCTGCATAAGCTCGTAGTAAGTCCATTGCTTGTTTTTCGTGTGGTTTTCCGGTTTAGAATTTCTTGTTTCCGCATTCTCAAGTGACACACTCGCGTCTCGAGGCTTCTATTGATCAAGCAGTTGTATGATCGGCATCTGTCGTTTCTCAAGCATCGTAATCCGCATTCCAATTCACTTCCTGCACAAGAATCGATTACATGGCCCAGCAGAGAGTAGCCTGGGAATCATTATGACAGGAAATTGATGAGAACAAGCTTTCCATCTCCTCGAACTTTTGAAATATCACTTGTTTGCCTTAGGCAGTAGCTATTTTGCAAATAAAGCAAAACACTTTGCAATGAACCATGAATTCTTTTAGCCTCTTCAAGAAAATGCAGTATTTATCCTCCAGAATATGTGAATATGGCTATGACTGATGGTTTTTGTCCTTATGAGCTTTCAAGAGCAAATCCATAATTTTGAATTTTTAGGTACAAAGTTTATGAGATTAAAATAAATTGCGGTGGATAGTTGGATGATGATTTTTGAACAAGTTTGTTCACAGTCTTCATATACAGTATTTCTATTAATGAACTGTGGGGAAGAAAACTATTTTTAGTTAACATGTAAAAGGCTAGAATTTTTTTACAGACCATAAATGCACTCAAGAGGTCCTTGCTTGATGCACCACATTCTTATAACTGTTTTGCAGTAGATGATCTAGGGGACTGGGTCTACCCCCAACCTTTCTCTCTCCTTCAAACATGTAAGGTTTGTTGTCTTTTGTTTTGTTCAAGTAATCAAATACATTTAGACTAAACAAAGAATTAAAGGAAGAAAACGGAGTACAGAGGGCCAAGTATACAAGGAAATCTTTGCGATTGTTTCAAATTTTCTGAAGCTTAGCTATCATTCTTTAAAGTATCAAGTACAAATTGCTATTGGGATCCCTCGTATCAAAAAACTCGTGGATCGCCTCCTAACGGCGTTTTCACGTTATTGTTTTCATGAGTTGTCAAGGAGATTCAAGAGAGAACTTTTAAAAACGCCCTGACAACTAGAAAGTTTTCTTCAGCCAATGCAAGGACTGACGATTGTTGGACAAAGTAACAACGTTTTGATGGTCCTCTGACCTTATGTGAAGAAAGTGTGAATGTCTTCTTGGAAATAATTACACCTGCGAAAAGAGTTGTCTACTAAACCCCAATTGGGGGTTGATGTGCCATTTTTGGTGTTAATAGCATTGAAGAGCTGGATCACATTTGCAAAGGAAATAGCCGCCTTGTAAATTATACTGCTATGAAGTAAAAGCAACACCACTGGCAGCATATGTAGGACGTTTAACATGATGATAAACAAATCCTGCTTGCACGAAAGAAAAAAACATCACTGTCAGCGACAATTTGCCCTTTCCAGCTGTATAGGGAATACTCGAAGTGTTCAGTTATTCCAGTCACTAGTTGAGTGAGATATTGCTTCTTTCTCAGTATTCAGAAAATGTAAATGTCTTCTCGGAAATAATTACATCTAGGAAAAGAGTTGTCTACTAAACCCCAATTGCGATGTGCCATTTTTGGTATTAATAACATTGAAGAGCTGGGAGATATTGCTTCTTTCTCAATATTCAGAAAATTTAGATTTTCTGAAAACATTGTTTCCTTAGAAACTTCTATCTTCGTTAGTGACAATGAATTTTTTTAGTAAGGTAAATAAAATTTTTACTAACAGTTACAATGCATGGTTAATAAGCTTGAAAATAGCTGATAAGAAAGTGTTGAAGTGGCATGTTGATGTTGCTGATAGAAAACATTTAGAAACTTATTCTTGATCAGCAATTTCATTCTTAGTCAGCATCTTCTTTCCGTTTAGCTACTTTCAGTCTTCCTAATTACGTATAAAAACTGTTTGTATAACTTACCTTATTCAAAAAATCCGTTGAAACTGACGATAATGAAAGTTTTCATCGAAACTTGTTCTTCAAATTAAAGGGATTTGTTCTGTTCTATCCCTACCCTTAAAAAATGGGTAGATTTGGGAAAACGAAATCATTAATCGAAGGAAACCCGTTTGGGGAAGCAACTTTTCGAGGAGTACGTATCCGAGCAATAGAATGCAGGCAGTAATCTCGAAAGCAGGGAAAACAGCAGAAATCTTTCGGTATGACTCTCATGTGGCGGAGTGTCAACCTTTTCAAACAAGCGCACTCGACCAAATCAACAGATTTCAATTGAACCTGTTTAAATGAGACGGTCGAATATAGTGGTAAAGGTGAGATGAGCTTCCATATTGATAACGAGGTGATTTTCCAAACAAAAAATATTGGCTGCGTAATCGAGAATCGTAGGAATTTGGTTTCTCAAATTAGATACGTCGGAACAAGAGGGAAGCGAGGATGGCCTCAAGAACGCGAATGAAGCATAAGTGAAACATCACGTCAACAGTCTACTGTGAAAGGAACAATTAACAACAAGTTAAACGAACAGACGTAAAAGAAAAACCAAAGAAAAATGGCAAGGGGGCTGAAACTAAAAAAACAAATATAATCCACTGCAAACATTTTACCTTCAGTAAACTTTGAAATATTATTTCCCTTCAAATTGTTTGCGGACTACGACCTCGTCTTGAAAACGTTTTCTTGTTCAAACGAGGTGCTTGCATTGAATTAAAATTTCGATCACCTTTTCTTCGTACTTGCACCAAGAGATATTAAGCCTTTCTTCATAGCTAAACAGTTAAATTGTCTAACAGTTAAAACATTTAGGTGGAAATTAAGTACAGTGTCAATCTCAATAAGAAATGCACGAGGTCTCAAAAAGGAGAAGTTGGTTGTTTACCATTTACAAAAACTTTCCGGAAATTCCGGTTGGAAAGTAAATGGTACACGACTTTTCGGGTCGTTCCAGTGGAAAATTTCCGGGAGCAACGGAACGTCTGAAAAGGTAGTCCTGTTTTTCCGGACGGAATGTTCCAAACGGAAATTCGTGTACCATTTGTTCAAACTTAATCTTTTATACCAGTTCCAGGCTCTCGCGGCCATTTTCTGTACCAACAACAATTAATTAGGGAGCTTAACGAGAAGGAAAACGTCACTTTTAAAATGACTTCACAATCTTTGAAACTTCTTGGCGGTTACTCCGACTCGTTTAACCTGTCTAATGCAGTTGCATTATCCAGGAGCTGAATTTGTAAGGACGGCGTATCAGTTCAGGAAGAACTTATTTACAAAATTAACTAGAAAATAGCTGTGTCCTCAATTAGCGCCCTGTCTTTACAGGGTGCTAGATCACTTGAATAAAGTTATTACTATTATATTATTATTATTATTGTTATAAAAACAAAAATTCACCGCCGTGTGTTCGCGTTCTACACAAAACTTTGAATTGGTCATTTCACGTTCTATTTGTGCACAGAACGGCAAAGACATATGCCAAAAATAACGCACGTGCAGAGTCGCTGTTTTGTTAATTAAAGCTTTTGTTTTGTGACGTTCTCGTTAGCCGTCGTCGTTGTGCAAACTTTTCTGTGAATGGTAGGGATTTCTGCAAATGGTAAGCGCCAGTCCCGAGCGGAATTTTCCCAATACGGAAATTTGCTTACCATTTGCCCAAACCGACCCAAAGGGTAAACGGACCGGTTTGCCCGAGTAAATGGTAAACAAGCGTTATGTCTTTACCAGGCGTATATCTGACCTCAGTTTTAAATATACATTTTAAGAAATATTATTATACAATATTTTTTATGTTTTTAGTTTGTCTTAATGAAAACCCACAATACTCATTTTCGTTTGCAGCTCAAATGTATTAATTACTCTTAGAACCTGGTCACACCCACTCAGCCAATCAGTGTCCAGAGAGTTCTAGTCAGCGAGTAGCGAGCTGCCAAATCTTGAATCAGAGAATGCAAAGACTTGTTTTCAGCAGATTTACGAGAGAATTCATAACAGTAGAAAAGAATAAGATGATTTGAGCTTCTTAGTACTTTCAACATGAACAAGGAAATCTGAAACTGAATAAACCTGGACAACAGTTTGTAAATTGTTCATTATTTTCAGTTAGTACAGAATTCGTTACCTGTCGAGAGAAACAGTAACCTAAGATAGTATTCTCTATAATCGCTAATAGATCTCTTCTAAAAATGCGTGTTAAAGTGTGGTACATATGGTTGAAGGTCCAAAAAAAATTTTTTTTTGTTATTTTGTAGTTTCTGTATTGTTTTGTTGTTATTTACTAAATAAACGGCTCAGTGATTGCTAGTTTCCGAGAAGGAGAGAGTTGAAATGCGTTGTTAGGCCGCCATTTTGAGCTGCCATCTTGGAGTTCGTGTATAGACTCCCTTCCGGTCACGCGCACGGCTGGATGTCTTTGAATCTACAGCCGTGAACCTAAAGGTATTGAGAGCATGAAAACACAACACAGGCTATATCAACCACAATACTAACATAATTTTTGGTGACATTCAATTAATATCTCGCGCGTTAGAAAAAAGCAAGCTCAGTTTATCATAATATACCCGGGCATATTTATACGCAACAAGACGAAAAGCGAACTGCGCATTCAAGCAGCAAGGTAAAGTTTACAAATCAAAAGAGCAATATCACAATTGCCGGCCACAACTACATCATACGAGAAGTGTTATCCATGTACACAAACTCCTTTTTCATCAGAGTATCTCCAATATTATTAAAACCGGTAAGATATCTTCAACCTTTGGTATGCATTATGCATCCTCATGCGGTCCACGGCTGAATGGTCCCCGATAAACTTCCGATATTTATGCGACGTCGACATAGAACTACCGTGTGAACAGACTTACGACAGATATAAACAAAACTGCCGCATCTTTGAAAGATTGAGAATCTCTTCAGACGAATGTAACTCCCTAGTGCGCATACCAGCCAGCCAGAATATTATTATGTCTACCACAGGCGGCCCAAGCTCAAAATGAGAATACCATCGAGTTATATGACCTTCGCTATAAGACTCTGTATAGGAAATTCACTTTGGTTTTCAAAATGCTAAAATAAAGTTGGATGGGGAAATAAACTTCATTTACTTTAACAGGGGGTTGTCTTTGTGTCTTGTGTGTAATTTGGGTGCAATTCGTGGCCGTTTTAGGCGAGTTTTTGCGAACAACACCGAACCGATATCATAACTTTATTTTAGCATTTTAAAAATCAAAGTGAATTTTCCATACAAAGTCTTACAGCGAAGGACATATAACCCAATCGTATTCTCATTTTGAGCTTGGGCCGCCTGTGGGTCTACGTATTTGATCGTACGAAAATACGAAAATCGAACTTCTTTTGAGTGCTGTAAACGCGACAGAAGGCCAACGATTTTACGGAACATTTCGCTTCCCTTTCATAGTCCATTCACCAAGAAAAATTTACCCGATAAAAGAAGGAAAAACTGCTTCGATCGAACCTCTTTCGCAGAGGAAACCAAACGCCCACGTGAATACTCGATAGCTTCCTCGAACACGCGCGACATATATGCCTTGTGGCTTGTGCGCTTTGTCACCGCTGACAAAAAGATCGTAATGTAATTGTTTATCGTCGTTGCTGCGGACTCCCTAATTGTTTGACTGTAGGACGCGTTCACGCTCGAAATACGCCATTTTCCTCGCTTTTTCCACGAAATGAGTGTTCCAGAAGGCAATGCAACTTATAACAAAGAAAACAAACATGGCGGACGCGAATTGAGCAAACGAAAGCATAAAGACGTGCAAAATTCGACGGATTCTCAGTGCATAGGAGGTGAAAATAGGAATATTTTCCACGCATTTTAATCAATTCTGCTGAAAGTTGCCAGAGTTAATAAACACAAGTGAAGCTATGTTCCCTAGCTTAGCCGACTTTTAACGTTGCTTTGGAGCGATGTTACGGTACGTCACGCGAGTGTCTTTGGGAGGTTCAATTATTCCTGGTAGGATAAGCAATTTTTTTTATCATTTTTATTGCATTGAGAAAGGACACTTTATACACTACATTCTATACATTACATTACATTATACATTTCATATTACACTTCGTTAAAGTCCATACGTTATGCGTTATATACACATACAGGCCTTTTATTGCTACTCTACATCCTATACCTTACACTACATTATACGTTACATATTTCACTACTCTACTGTTGCATGTTACACATACATGCATGTTTTGATACTCTCCCAGACACAAAGGTTGTAAAATTACTCTCACAGGTTGTGTTGAAAGACGTTAATGAAAGGCTTCCACTGACCATTGTGGGTTTTTAGTCCGTTGTTCTTTATGGCAATTGATCGTTCAATGGATTCAATGTAATTCAGTTTGACAATGACATGACACAAAGACGGAAGAGAATTCTTAAGGCGATTACGATAAATTATCTGTTTTCCAACAATGATGATGTGATTTAAAAGTAGCGAGTGCGACCTCTTTTGTGTCACACCAAAAATGATGTCACAATCATTGAGAGAATCAGAATCAAAATCAATGTGTGAAGTCTTAAGCCAAAGAACAACAGACCTCCAAAAGGCTATGCTGAAATTGCAATGGCAAAAGAGATGCTCGAGGGATTCATCAGAAATGTTGCAAAAAGGGCAAAGAGGCGAGTCAGTCAATTTCATTTTGTATAAAGATTTGTTAGTATAAATTATTCGATTAAGCAGCTTGTATTGAAAGATCTTCGTTTTGGTGTCGAGTGTGACTACAGGCGGAATTAGATTGCTTCCCAGTCAAGGTTACAATCGTTAAACAAAGTAGTGTATTTGTGGCGTGCAGAGGGATATGTCTGAATAGTCTGAACGAGTTTCCAGTATAGTTTCGACGACGTAATTGAATCAAGAGAGAGAGTATCGTCTTTTAAATAAAGAGTGAACTTAAGCTCTGTATTTCGAGAATGAGATGACGCTATGTGAACTGGACCTTCATCTTTGATAAGCTTTTTCCACGTGAGAGGAAGGGAGTTAAACAAACCTAGCAGCAGGAAATAGTTATTGAAGTT
Source organism: Siderastrea radians (assembly GCA_964017195.1). Taxonomy (NCBI): domain Eukaryota; kingdom Metazoa; phylum Cnidaria; class Anthozoa; order Scleractinia; family Rhizangiidae; genus Siderastrea; species Siderastrea radians. The sequence goes on along the minus strand of OZ024891.1, from coordinate 55,491,263 downwards.
GAGCCCATCCGCTTTAAAACAGGACCAGGGTTTGAGGCTTCCATTGTTTGTCATAATATTAGCAACAGAAATTATGCCCCTAGAGAAAAGTTTCCAGGGTTTTCCACCAATGCGTAGGAACTGATTGTTCCATAAAAGCTGGTTCAGGACTTGTTCGGGGGTCAAAACAGGTTTGACAGATAATTTAGACCAAATCACTGCAAACAGCAAAACATTCCTTGTAGAAATTTGGAAGGCAGTCGGGTAAATCATCAATGCTAAAATTGCAATGCAGAAGAAGTTTACCACCGTAATCTTTCAGGAAGTAGGAGAGCATTTGTTTCCAAGGGCTTTCATAATCTTCAGAATATTTCTTTAGACACATAATGCGTTGTGTATCATCCTTATAGTCGCTTATGAGGGCAAGGCGCTTGGTTTTATCCCTCCCTTTCCAGACGAAGTTATAGATAATAGAATTAACTTGTTTTATTTTACTGTTAGTGAGGCAAAGGCGAGATGGGCGAAACATGAATTTAGGAATGACAAAAGTCTTTAAAATTTGAATTTTTCCAAATAGAGTGAGATTTCTCCATTGTCACCCTTTCAAAGTTTTAGATAGCGATGTCAGTATTGCATCGAAATTGTTTGCTTGTTTTTTGCGACAGTCATAAATAAAATTAACTCCAAGAATCTTTATGGGTGCATTGACCTTCTCGATGCTACTGTGCGGGGGTTCATCATTCTCGGCGTAGTTACTCCCAAGCCATAGACCTTCAGTTTTCTCTGCGTTTAATTTCAAACCAGAGCATATTCCAAATCTGTCGAGCGTTATGGAAAGACGTTCAAAAGAATTAACGCCTTGTAGGAAAGTCGTCAGGTCGTGGGCAAAAGCTGCTAATTTAATTTCTTTATTTTCAACCGTTATCCCTTTAATATCCTTGTCACTTCGAATTTTAACAAGCAACAGCTCTAGAGCGATGATGAAAAGGTACGCCGACAGCAGAGCGCCTTGTCTAACACCCCTTCGCACTTCAAACATCTGGGTTGAGAAACCGTTGTTCAAAATACAACTTGATATGTTGGAATATAGTGCGGAAACCCATTTAATAAAAGATTCACCAAAGTTGAACGATTTTAAGGCTTCCAACAAGAAAAACCAGCTTAATGGATCGAAAGCCTTTTCTAAATCAAAAGCAATCATAATTCCAGGTAATTGCTTAAGTTTGGTGTACTCCATAACATCGTCAATTGTGCAAACAGCATCGAACATTGTTCTGCCTTTGACATAAGCATACAGATCATCATCTATAATTTTTGGTAGGACCTTTTCTAAGCGCAGGGCAAGGGCTTTCGAGGCAACCTTAACATCAACATTTATAAGAGAAATCGGTCTCCAGTTCTTAATGTATCTCCTGTCTCTATCTTTCTTATCAATCAGTCGAATAATAGCTTGTTTTTGTGAGTTAGACAACTCACCATGCTCAAGAGAAAAATTTAAGGAGTCAGTGAGTTGTTGACCAAGTAAGTTCCAAAAACCCTTGTAAATCTCGCCAGTAAGACCATCGTTCCCGGGAGATTTGCCATTAGGAAGCATAAGGAGGGCTTTGTAGCATTCAGCGCACGAAAGCTTTCCTTCGCATTCCGCCTTAGAGTGTTCACTCAAGCTCGGTATGTAGTTGTTGTCTAGGAAATCTGAACAAAACTCGTCGCTCAAGTCAGAGTCCTGGCTACTGACAAATTTTGGTAATAGGCTCTAAGTTCATTCATTATGGTTTGCGGGTTAACCGTTATACTTCCCTTAGAATCGAAAAGTCGACGGACAGCAGTTTTACCAGATCTGATGTTCCCTAAGTTGAGAAAGTATTTTGAGTTCTTTTCACCTTTTTCGTACCAGTTGATTCTCGATCGCACAATGCTGCCTAGCACAATGTAGTCGTATTGAAGTTCATACTCATATTTGGCAGCGTCAAGGTCGTTAAGGTTCTCTTCCGAGGGATCAATATTACACAGCAAGTCGCATTCCTTGATTTTCTGTTCAGTTTCGGCCAAACAGTTTCTGCGTTCTCTGGCTTTTCCCTTGCTATATTTGATTGAAACCTGCCTTATCCTGTACTTAATTAGATCCCACGGGACGCATTTATCATTTACATCATTAAATTCATCTAGCCACTCAGGATATTTTGAGGTGATGAGATAAACGTAGGTGGCGTCATCCAAAAGAATACAGTTGAATTTCCAATATGAAGGACCAAAAGGTTATCCATCTATACTATTTAGCGTCAGAGTAATTGCCGAAGGGTCCATCTTTATGGGAGGAATTATACTTGTTTTCGTAACATCGTCTTGAATCTCCGTGCTAACGAGCCAGTAATCCAAACGTCGTCTTATTAAAGGATTTTTTTGAGTCCAAGTAAATTGTTTTTTGTCGGGATTACAAATTCTCCAAACGTCGATAAGGTCATTTGAAATCATTATTTCTTCAATTTTTTTCACGGAAGGTTTGGACTCAATTCTGCCTCCTAAATTGTCAAGATTGGAATCAAGATGAGTATTGAAATCGCCGCCGATGATAAACTGGCAGTTGGGGTCGAAACTCGTTTCTTCCAGGACACTAGTAACTCGGTCAAAGAAAAAACATTGCTCGTGACTCTTCGTTGGAGCGTAAAGATTTACAAGCAGAAAAGGATAGTCTTGGATAAGTGCTTCGACAAAGATATATCGACCCTCTTTATCCTCCACCACATTCTTAATTTCCAACTGGAGTTCATCAATGAATAAAATAAGGACACCCCTCTGTGATTGGTGCCGTGTGCAAACAACATTTTACCACGCCATTGAAACTTCCATTTATTTACAATTTCGCAAGAGCTATAAGTCTCTTGTAAAAAAGCAATGTCGGCCTTTTGTCTCTTAATCCACGTAAAAATTGCTTTACGCTTGTGAGAATCAAGAATCCCTCGAGCATTCAGAGATAACAGATTAAAGTTGTAATTAGCCACGCTCATGAAAAAGTGTTAATTGTACGAAACAGCCACAATAGGAAGTGGGGCCAAGCGAAAAAAGAGAGATGATCACAAAACAAATGGTAACGCGCAATTAAATTTAGGGCATCTGAAAGAATCACACACACACATAAAACATAACAAAGAACAACGTACAACAAGATACATACCCATAGCTCCAAGACAGGTTGTATGGGCGTCATCTCCTCCGAGCGTCCAGCATTTATACACGCTCACAGAAATTACTAAATGCAAATTATAGAGAGTGCATGCCTATTGTTCTAAAAAAAGAATAGTTCAGCATTATTTTGAAAAGAGTTTGCAAGAGTGTCAACAACAACAAGAAGAAAGCGGGCGTTAGAAAATGACTGATCTATTGGGATAAATTTTCCATTGATAAATAGACGATCGGGTTGAGCCTTACTGAAGAAAGCTTTTAGACCCTTTTTCTTAGCCGCTTTGGACTTCTTCAACTGAGCTTTTCTCATGTCGTAGAGCTCCTTAGGAATATCTTCATAAACAGCAAAGTCAGTATCTTTAAGTTTACTTCGTGCTGGTTGCAGAACCTCTTCACTGTCGGAAATAGCGAAGAAATCTTGCCAGAATTGGACGTGGGCCATTCTTGCTCTGTTTTCCCAGGCGATGAACGCACTGAAATTCAATCTTCTTATGTGGATCCTTTATCAATAATAGCTCGTCTTCTATGAACTTGTAAATAACTGCCACAGTATTCTCACTCGATTCATCAGTGTCGTCGGAAAGAGTATCGCCAAAATTAACTCTATCTGGAATACCGACAAATTTTAGGTTCTCCCCTCTCCCAAATACAAAATCTGCTTTCGCAACTCCTCCGTGTTGGACGAACAGCTCTCCTTAAGATTGCAGGCGTTCTTTTTCATATCTGAAATCTTCTCTTCGCAAAAGTTCAAACTCTCTCTCAATTCACTTACCGAAAGATCGGTGGTCTTGGCTTTGGACTCGAGGTCAGCGACATCTCTCTCGAGTTTACTCACGGAGTCTTCAATGCTTGCGACGGAAGAGGCGAGACTATCAAGACGTTGTTCTATCGCGTCAAGTTTGTCGAGTTTCGACAGCTTAACAAGAATGAGGTCGACCTTTTCGGCTAAACCTTCCGCCATATTGAACGCTTCGATGATAGTGTCGTCTTAAGTTGAACTTTCTCTCTTTTTCTTATCATCGGGTGAATTCACCGAATCATCAGTAGACCCTGATGTACTTGACTTTCTTTTAACTGTGGAAAGTAGCTTATCCATAGACAGTGCAGAGATTTTCTGGAAAAACTTCTGCGGAGCGTTTCAGGACGCTTCTTTACTCCTCCATGACATGCGCAGGATAAACAAATTAGAAGGATAAACAATTAGAAGTCGCCCGCAGTCACAAAATAATTCTCGCTTAAAGGACCAATATCCTGTTACTGCGCATGCTCCAAACTTTGATTTCCTGACAGGATGTCGCGAATTCAAAAGATGCGAGAAGTGATATAGAACCTTCAAAAATCCGTTTGCATCGTGCTCAGTTTAGTTCAATATTACCCTAAGGCTTCTCCCAGTTATGGATTAATTATATATAGTTTTCGTTAAGTTCCAATTTGTGTGAGATCGGGATTTTTTGGCGTTGTTTTCAATGCCATTGTACGGAGGACCGAGAGGAGGGAAACGCTATGGCGCCGGTCGAAGGCTTCTTTCTCCCGGCAGCCTCCATAAAAGCTCAGAAAATCATGAAAGGAATAAGAAATGGAACCAGCCTCATACCAGAATATATATCAAGAAAGCAATCCATGAGACATGGAAACGACTGAAGGGATCAGTGGTGTCTGTATTTGACCGACACAGCCATAAACTGATGGGTTGGAAGGCCTACACGCTGCACGACTTCTCCTTGTTCTTGTACACCGCGCCTTATCTTGGTCTTTTGACCCATTTTGCTTCTTCTTTTGTTGTAGCGGGTTTAGAACGGAGGATTTTTCAATGTTGACTGAATTGAGCCGTTACAACTTAGGCGTCGCATTCTCGAGGTCATATTGAGGTCATAACTGGTGGATTCATGTGGCTTTCGTCGTTTGTTATTCTCTGTTGGTTTGACTTCTGATCGTTTGTTAAGCGACTTAATGTGGTTTTAATGCCGCTCTTGCATAATAGGTACGTTGAATTTGGCTCATTTAGGAAATTTACGGGGTTTTCCGCCTCTCATGTTTATATTTTCGACAGTAAAGGATCTGAAATATTCACTGCAGCGTGACGAGTTTCCCTAGCTGATGTTTCTAACGCCGGGGCTCGGCTTATTGTTTTTAATTCTGTTGCAGGATTTTGTGTTTCGCATCACGCTCTGTTAGATCTTTGTGTATAATCAGGGGCACCCAACGAGAAAATTTTAACAAAATACTTAAAATATTATTTCCTGCTTTCTAAGATTTCTTCAGAGGTTTACAAAGGCATATTTGTGAAAGCTAATACGGATTGATCTGTTCGGATTTTTTAGCTGAATATTTAGACCGCAGAAAAATTTTAGGAAACAGAATCCTATCCGCGAATTTCCGAGCTGCTGATGGCTCGCCGAAAATGCTAGCTGACCTTATTTTGCACTCTAAACGACATAGTTGTCCCTCCAAAAACAATAGGAACTAATAAGTCCTCTTGTTACCAAAGTCCGACGTGATATTTCGCCAAAGAAATCTCTAGCTTTCACTGCAATTAAATCCGAAAATCTCCGGTGATTTATACTTTGTGTTTCGCATCACGGATTGCGATCTATAGACCCTTTTCGTCCAGAAATTTAAGTTGTAGCTTCCTTGGAGCCATAAAACGGGAGCAAAATATTAAATTGCGGATGTAAACAGTGGATCACCGCGTGGGCCGCGGGGTAATCTTGTCGCCTCAATGTGACAGTTCTATTGTTTTTTTGAAAGATAACAGCTGACGTTCGCGCGTGCACATTATCGGGATAGTTATTTGATCACCTAGAGAAGAAAACTTTTAAAGTAAAAGCAAGAGAGAAAAAGAAATAATAGCTAATTTGAGTGGCATTTTAAGGTGACAATTTACACACCTTTCTGACAGAAAATTTAAAATTTTGACTTAAAATTCGATTCTACGAGAAAAAATACTGGGGTAAAGTTTTGTTTGAAATCAAAACAAAGGGGATAAAGCACTTTTAAAAGACTACGTTTACAACGCATTTTAGCCATAGGTCAGTCCAGGTCGGTTCGCAGTCATACCAGCGATCTGTCCCTGGATTTGTCCCTTTATCGCTAATTATAAGTACAACAAATTTCCGTTAAAAAGGGTTTTCAAGTAGTTAGGTAACGCCAGTGCTGTCCGGTTTCTGTAGCATTAAGCGACTAGGAGCATGGACAGAATGCTAGCTCATCACAGAATACCCAGCATTAAGCGACTAGAAGCATTGCTACTTCCCCATGGCCATACTACAGAATGCTAGTCCATCACTGACAGCGACTCCCCCATTTATATATCACAAAATTCATTTATATTTTATATTTTTTTAATCCTTTCAAAACTGTTTTAAGAGAGATAGTTTGATCAATGCGACATGTACGAATTAATAGGTTCAACGTCACAAGGGGACTTCACCCCAGACCCCAGTACTAGCAGTAAAACACATCATGGTATTGAACTGCTCAGTTTTAGCGGAGCCCGCGCGCTAGCGCGTCAGCGGAGCACCATTGCTAAGGAAATTTGGTAACCTATCAAGCCAAGAAATTTTGGTAGTGACGTAATAGTCCGTCCGTACCAGAGGGTCACCAATATGAAGTGGCATGCACTGGATATAACCCTGTGCTGAATCCCGTGTTTTTGGCGCGAAATCGCATGTTGACCCGCGTTGCAGCAAAACAAGCAAAGACAACAAAAGTCAAAAACAATTTTTTTAATTTTAAAAAGAAAGTTTAAAAGAATGCTCAGTTGACTTTTTGGTGGAAGGCGAAAAGTTCAATTTAGGCGAAAAAATTAGGCGATAAAGTTCAGGCGAAAAGTTCAAATTTGCCCTGTCAGTTCTGTTGCGAGCTCAGTCGGCACACCGCTTGAGTTCGCAGCTTTTCGCAGCGGTTTCGACGCCAAATATAGCAGAGCTAGTGCTTTTTGGTTTTTTCTGTCCACAACCATGGTTTTTACGGCGGTCCGAACACATTTTGCCAGAAAAAACATCAGCATTTTCTTGTTGTTAGGCAGGTTGTCACGAAGAAAGAATTAAGTAGGTGACAATAAACGCTCGTGGCCTAGTGGATTAATCACCAGCTTTAGACCGGGACGACGAGCCGGGTTCGGCTCTCAGCGAGGATAATAATTTTTCTTCTTTTTTTTCTTTTTCGCTTTTAATTAAACGACTTGAATGAGAGTATTTTCACAAATTAATAAGTGCCAGCAAAAAAAAAAAAAAAGGTGGGCCTCCGCTTTTAGGCTTGGCTAAATCTATATATTAATAGATTTCTATTTCGTAGACTGGCTGATAGCCGTCAAAACGGCGGCTGCTTTTCTTGCCCCCAACAAATTATAGTTAAGAATTTTTACTTAGGGCCAAGAAAAGCAGCCGCCGTTTTGACTGCTATCAGCCAGTCTACGAAATAGAAATCTATTAAAAAGACCAGTTCATTTATGTGCCACGAATCGCACTTATACGGTGCAAAATTAACTTGCCGACGATTATGAAGTACCTGATACCTCTAATTTTCGCTTTCGCTAAACTTGAAACCACGAAAATAACAAGCAGAAGAAAGCTGAAAATTATTTGCTTGGTGCAAAATAACAATACCCTTTATAGCCATTAAATATTTGGTTATTGTGGAAATAACACCCCGCTAAATTTTATCAAATTTGTATTTCTGCGATGAAGAGACAAATTCACTTTCCGAAAAGTGTTTGTAATTTCTTTAAGCCGCGGCTACACGAGCGATTTTTTGCTTGCAATGGTGATGCGATTTTTTGGAAAATTGTTGCGTCGCCAGCGCGCGGTGAAAATCGCATGTGTAGCCATCACGCACAGGTGATGCGACAGATGAAAAAATCGCAGAAAAAAATCGCAAGAAATTCAATGAGTTGAATTCTTTGCGACAAAATAAATGGTCTTTGTCAGAGGGTGGCTACATTTGCGATTTTCGCCGCCCGCTGGTGACACGACAATTGTAAAAAAATCGTGTCACCATCGCAAGCAAAAAATCGCTCGTGTAGCCGCGGCTTTAGGTAAGGTAAGGTAAAGTCGCACCCGAGCCGAGGAGGCCCACACGGCCGGAGCTTATCCCGGTATCTGTAGCATGAAGTAACTGAGGGTATTGTTACTCCCCCCTGGATAGGATGCTAGTCCATCGCAGGGTTACCCCAACAGTATGACACCAGTACCCATTTATACACCTGAGTGGTATCTGACGAGGGTTGTAAACAGCCTGCCTAGTTATCTTGTGGAAAGACGTTTCTGATATCAGTAGGGAGTTGCAAATCATCTAAGCTGTTATCACGAGGAGAAGCGGTTTTTATATAAGAACATGGAGGTAGTAAAGTTGCGTTGCATGTATGTTAGACTAAGACCTTCTTTAGAGCTTATTTTCCCCATGAATTTTAATAGTGTGAAGCGTCGCTTTATGCTTGTAGAACGAACTGTAGAAGCGGTACAACTGTACAGTCTGTTACAGAAAAAGGGCTATGAAAAGCTTTGGCCGGCTGTTAAGAAAAACCAAATTTAGCTTAGGTGCTGGTGAAAGAAAGTAAGTAGCTAGATACTTTATTTAACGATAGTACATAATCAACTCAGTTTTCCTGACTGGCATTTGTGAAGCATTGCACTCATGCATCTGCTGGTAAGAAAAACGACACAGAATTATGATTCATAAAATAAAACTTCCTGGCAGTGATATTGAAGCTGTTTAAGCCTGCAATAACGTATACCCTTGGCTCGCTGGCAGTGACGAGCGGCGCCTTTTTCACTGCGATAGCTTAAGATTAACCCGTACTCTAAAGATGCCTAAACGTGAGAAGCAGTACGACGGCTTTTGACAAAAATCTGTCCTTGAGCACTTCTATTCATAGAATCTCTCCTTTTTTGATATTTAAAAAGCCGTCATATGGGCATTTCATTCTTCCCTTGGTCTTTTCACTTTATTGCGGCGAAGACTGGTGACTTGCAGCACTTTCGATAGAAAATAACAACACTAAAAATGCCCTTTAAAGTTAATGATGCAACGCAGCAGATTTTTCCAGACTATACGAACAGAAAAGTGCGTGGATTTACTTGACGCTTTGCCGATGTGGGGAGAGCTGTAACTCACTCAGGTACCAGAGGCTATCAACGCACTGGATTATAGCAATGAACAGCAAAAATCCAACAGCAATTTTATTTTTTCTTTTGAACGGACTTAAAAGTACTCACTGAAACAATTTGTGCAGTGAGCTTGCTTATGATATCATTTATATACAAGTGTGTCTATTGCTAACTAAGCACAACAAATTTTAAAATTAACCTGGGCTCGGTTGCTCAAAGCAAGGTTACGGCCAATCCAGGGCACGCTCATGCCCAATATTGTGACCTTACCTCACTATAAAATTGCTTTTGTCAACCGAGGCAAGCAATAAAAGGCCATGATGAATATTTTTCAATTAGCGGTACTGTGGTAATTAAAAACGAGGGAAAAATGGTGCTTTTTTATATTCAAAATCGTAAATAGATCTGGAGAACTTGGAATAATCAATGAGTCTAGGGGTAAAAACATGCACAGTGAAGTAAAGAACCGTTATATTAAAATGCTCTTGACATTGAAAAAGTTCAAGTGAAACTAGAAAACTCTGTTGTGAACACTTAGTACCTCTCCAGGCACAAACAGAAAATACACACACAAAGTAGCTGCAACAGTCATCTTTATCTTTAGCGTACATAGATTTTCCAAAAATCTCCCGTAATTATCGCAAAGGAATCGCCTTTGTCGTCACAGTCCCATCTGTCATTGATGCCGACAACCCAGTGATACTTGTGAGCAACAAATGCTGCGTGGTCGTACATTCTGACGCTTTCCCCCTGTTTCCTGTGGTGACCCCACTTTCCGACGTATTGAGAGCCGTCATTTCCCCACTGATCACATGTCACAGCCAGCTGAGAGTCATCATCGTCCATTCTCTGAAAAGAGCCACAAGAGGCCGGCATGACATCCGTCTCACCGCTGAAGTACTGGACTACAGCTTCACCAGCGCTCTCAGCTACCGTGGTCACGTGGAATGTACGTCCCTGTTGTTTTCTGCAGTGGAATCTCAGTTGAGTGAAAGACAAGTGTGTTCTGAGGTGGTTCATGGCGCTCGTTGTTAAGCCCATCAAGTTGTTTTCATAGTTACTGATACCACGGTATGATGCGTCAGCGGACCACCCAGACGGAGGAGTAGAACTTTGCATAACAAAATTGGCCACAAGAATCCAGCCTCCTGAAATCAACATAAGCTTGTATCAATTTTGCTAGTTAGTTTCAGTAATGCCGGGCCAAAAAGCACAACTTAGAGACTCTCTGCAAGTCATATTTACCTCCCTTAAAAAAATAGCATAGTACGGTATTAGTATACTCTAAGTTTTTATCATTAAACGACAAGATCCCAGTTGCCTTGACAACAGATTTGCACTGGTACCACATGATAATGGGTGGGTTTGAGTGTGGTTCGATCCTAAGTCTTTTTCGGAATTTCCCTGCAACTACTGAAGCTTCTGGAATCACTAGCAGTCTCTTTTCCCTCCTGGATAAAACCAACTTGCTGTGCAGACTGTCCAAAATGCACGAACATTGGGAAAAGATTTAAAGTAAGGAATATCTGTTTAGTACATTTTCCTTCTCTAGAACAATGTAACAATGAAGTTACCTCCATCAGTTGTCATGTCACAATAGACTTTTAATGGGTTTCCATTTTTCTCAGGGTCGATCCAATACTCTCCGCTGTCTTCAATGGACTCTTCAGATTCCCGGATATGTTTACAGGAATCCCCAGGTTTTGAAGGGAAATAACCAAGCTTTTCTATACACAAAAGTAAGAAAGGGAATTATTTAGGCGATGCAAATTACATTTCGATTTTTGATCGTTCTCAAAACACTTGTGTACCACGGTATAACATTTTAACTGGTAAAAAAAGAGTTTATTCAAAGAAACTAAGACACTGTAAAGACGTTTTGGACTTTGGCTACACTGCGAGCAGTCTCTAATTTTGGCGATGGGAGCGCCGCTCCCTTCACATCGCGTCTCCTCGAAATTTCGCGCGCGTGTGTGTATTTCGTCCGCCCCACAATCGCCATTGCCAAAATTAGAGACTACTCGCAGTAGGCTTTGGCCCTTCGCCAGACGAAATCCCTGAAATTAATTTGCTAGCATGCCTAATTTCATTTCTATTATATATTGGACTTTTTCCGTTTAAATGACTACGTTGTTGCAGTAAGTTGTGTTGGAACCAAATCAAATGTCAAAAGGCTTAAAGTTGATTTCCAGTCGGTACTGCGCAGGCTCAGCCCCGAATTGTTTGTGAGCCTCACATGATGGAATGTAAGGAAAAAATATAGATAATTTCTGAAATAGAGTGCATGTTTGGAGCTGTACGAAAATTTTTCCACATGGGAAAAATAAAGTAGACTTAAATACCTCGTCATTTTCGGAAGAATCTCCCTGCAACGCGCACCGTGTATTCATGCACAAGCTTGCGGTTCCTCATGCTTGATGGCAACTGCTGGGCACTACGACACGGGCAGGCATTTCTTCCTGTTTCCCGTAAACAAAACCTAGTACATGTACACACCGAGATGTTATCTTGTCCTGGCCGCGCGGCCACCTCAATGTCTCTTTCTTCCATTTCATCGAGAGTATTTAACTCACATCCATGATGGCGGGAGTCAAAAGTTGTAATTTCACTTTATGTAAGACGTCACAAAATGGTACATTTCATAAAGTCGTACATGACGTAAGTAACAAGTTCTTTGAAGTTGATTTTGCAATAAAAGTTAACGCAAGTAACGAACGACGTTTCGACCGTTCAACGGTCATTTTCAAGTTCGGTGTTAGAATAAAATTACATGTGTAAATATAGTAAAAGCGCTAAAAACATGTACATACAAACAATAGACAATAAGAATAAAAGGCTAAAAGTGGCTAAAAAATAACTTTGTGCAAATGGCATGCATAGCTGTAAAAGATATAATTAAAAGCGTATAAGGCGACGGGAATAAGAACATTGAAATAATTTGTCGAGGCGAAAGTTGTAACGGGGAATGCGTGTCCTCAACAGCAGCAGGCCCCTAGTCAGCAGGAAGTTCCTATAAGAGTCGTTTTGCCGTACAAGGACCAAAAAGCAGCCAACTCAGTACGCAGACAACTAAGTGACAATCTCAGCCGAAAGATAAACACCGAGATCCGTCCTGTTTACACCAGCAGAAAGATCAAAGACATAATTAAAGTGAAGGAACAGAAGCCGCCCATCGTAAACCAACAAAGCGCTGTGTATTATTTTAAATGTGATCTGTGCGATGCAGATTATGTCGGCTATTCGTGTCGGCACTTACACCAGCGCATTGAAGAACACAAAGGATCGGCTATCGGACGTCACATTAAAGAACAACATGGAAAGGAGCCAGATGACATCGAGAAGAATTTTAAGATTTTAAGGAAGTGCCAGAGCAAGCTTGACTGTTTAATTTTTGAGATGCTTTTTATTAGACTTCTCAAGCCAAAGCTCAACAAACAGAGCGACTCGCTCCGCGCAAAATTATTTGTTTAGTTATTTTTAGGTATTTTAATGTTCCTATTCCCGTCGCCTTATACGCTTTTAATTATATCTTTTACAGCTATGCATGCCATTTGCACAAAGTTATTTTTTTAACCACTTTTAGCCTTTTATTCTTATTGTCTATTGTTTGTATGTACATATTTTTAGCGCTTTTACTATATTTACACATGTAATTTTATTCTAACACCGAACTTGAAAATGACCGTTGAACGGTCGAAACGTCGTTCGTTACTTGCGTTAACTTTTATTGCAAAATGACGTAAGTAGTTTCTCAAAACAAAAAACGAAAACAAACCGTTGAGCCTGTGCAGTACGGACTGGAAATCAACTTTATTTACAATTTAGAAGAACCTTTTCCCACTTAATTTTACATTACGGAACACAAACAAATTATTGAAGAAACAGCCACGTCTCACTTGTCTCGCAGTTTTCGCCTTTGTATTGCTTCCCGCAAAGGCATAAATAGCTGCTCTTCTCATAAAGTGGTATGCAAGTTGCATCGTTCCTGCAGGGTACATTCAAGCATGGCGACTAAAAGGAAGGGGAAAAGAGAAAACAGTCTTTTCATTCAATGCCATTCGCCTACCTACGAGATATTTTATAGAATATTGATTGTTCATTCCCAGTGAACAATCAATGACTAAAAAACGAGCAGAAAGTGCAGCCGTAATCCAGAAAATGATAGTTGAAACATTGCAAACTACAATGTAGTGTACCACCTCAGGTTTGTCCCCCTGGTGTCGCCTGGTGTGGTCTGTACTGGATCGTCTGCGCATGATAATTATTTCCAGTATAAGAGAAGCAACGAATTTCTTCGATAAAAATGTTAGCGGTACTCGATGTTCTCAATGTTAAACAGTTGCTCTATTAAGTAATTAAATAGACGACGGTAACAGTCTTAACCCTTGGACGTACAAGCGAATTCATACCCCCACTGTGGTAGGAGAATTGAATTGGACCCCTTAGGTTTTTGTTGTGTTACAATATTTTGAAAAGATATTTCCTTGGTAGAAAGCCTGCGATGTGTTTTCTACAAGATGAGGTAATCATTACGGGTTGTGACGAATGATTGTCCTATGCAAAGAATGACTGTCCTATTCAAAGACCATACTAATATTAAATAAACTCTGAACAGCCGGAAAGCCTTAAAAGACTGCTCGATCTTATTCCGGCTGTTATGTCATGTCCGCATTTGGGAGCCAGTGGAAAACTTAAATAAAAATAATAAAAATTAAAATATATAAAATAAATTGGAATTTGCAGTGGCACTTCCACAGAGTGGCTCTTCGACCACTGATTCCAGATGGAATTTGGAAATGTTGGTTTTTGTGGAGGGAGGAAAACCGGAGAACCCGGAGAAAAACCCTCGGAGCAAGGACGAGAACCAACGACAAACTCAACCCACATATGACACCGGGGCCTGGAATCTTATTGTCGCATATCGTAAGCATGTTTTATCAGATATTACAGTGCAAATACGCTGGACAAATAAAAAATATTCAGAGACTATGCTGTTTATTCTTATCCACAAACGATAACGTCAATCGAACGTGGCCTGTGAAAGACAACTACTCAACTGTTTCAAGTTCAGAAACAATTATGAATCCGAGGGTGGGGTTGATTAATCTATGAAAGCTTATGAAACTAAAATAAAATAAAAGAGCAGTTTCTTGTATGTCTTGCACCCGTGCACCTCGAGGAATACGCGTTCAAGGCCTGTTACACTATACTGAGTTAACTCTCATCTTTGTTGTTACTGTTGTTGTCAGTGTTGTTGTTGAACTTTTCACAATTAGTACTAATTATCTTTATAGTTTTCGTGTATATTTTTCTTAGCACCCTGTTAACTTTGGGCCAGCTGTTACGTTTAAAAGTACGTCACTGTGTAGCGTGACACTCTGCATACTATTATGAAAATGACGCCGGAGGCACCTTGAGCAGCTACCATCAGATCCATGATTTAAATGTATGACCTAAAACGTTCCCTATCAGACTAAAAACAAATCAAAACTTCTTGAGAATAAATGAACTGATCATCTGTGGATGTATTTGATAAATATTTTATTGCTGTATTTGATGTCAAAAGGTTCTCTTTTTTTTTCAGAAAAATGTATGATGATAATATATGATGATAAGTTAGGAACCCTACCGGGAACCGAAAATCCAATATTCGATCAGACAAATCCACGAGTGAAACCCACGTCGAAGAAGTAAACTCTGCCTTGCATTTTAACTTAGAAAACAATCTTAATTCCCTTTGACTACAGCTTAGATCGCTTTTGTTCATAGCCAGCCTTGTTCTCGCCGGAGATCGCACAATTATTTAACCTTCAGGTCGACAAATAATTGTTTGTTTGTTCCTAACTTGCAAAAAGGTCATGAATCAAACTACGATAGCAAATTCAAAGTTCCACTGTTCAGTGGGTAAACCTAAGTCGATCCCTCTAATATACTCCACTGATATTCCTTTTCTTAAATAGCTTAAAATAAATGAAATTGTGTCGTCTTAATAGAGCTTTGGTCAGGCACATCTGCAGGTGTAAGTGTAACCTGCGATCAGGCTCTATTTCGAGCGACCCACGTAAGAGAATATGAGAGCGATGCCAAAAATTCGGCCTGATCGCAGGTTAGTGTAAGTGTTGAGTACACACTTTTAACAAAAAACCTCACCCGAATACTGTAATGGTGAAAAATCTGACTGGCGAGAAACTTGTCCGAGTTGTTGTACTTGTCAGATGGGAGGAGCTCACACAGGAGATTACCATTGATATCAGAGAAGACCGCCAGGTTGAACGAGAAGCAAGACGGTATGTTAACACATGATATCCCACATTCGCTGCCATTCAGGACATAAGTCGTAGCAAGACTGGTGATGTTTAAGTAGGAGAGCTTGTGAGCCTTAAAGTTTGCATAAGCAATACCATTGTCAGCACCACGGTTTACGGCTTGACTGCGGCCATCAATAACTTGAGGCGTGGAAAAAAAATCATTTAAGCAACAAGTCAAAATCTATAAAACCAACACCGTGCACATCTAATCAAATTAATTAGTAAAAACAAAATTACTTAATTTACAGGCAGTTACCTTTTGCGCAGCTGACTGGTTTGATCATAGCCAGAAGTCTAGTGAACCAAACGAAGCCAAGAAACATCGTATCCGAGGTCAAAACAGCCAGTAGTAATAACTTGCAGTATTCATCTGTAATCTGTAGCCGTCATTCATTATTCAGGAGAATACATAGTTCAAAACACGTACCTTGAGCATGCAAGAGTAAAATTTACATAACAATCGAAATTCGTATTGCCTCCAACTGCTAGTATGACACCAAAGTATTTTAGGTTCTGTTTCGGTCAGGACCGGAAACTAATATATTAAGATGGGTACTTAGTAACTCGTGTGTAGGCACATACTTTATAATTCAAGACTTGCACTGATGTCTGTCCATGTATACTATACATGGCCAGTAGTTCTTCCCCTTCCCGTGTTTGTGAGATAAGACAAGAGTAAGATATGATAAGAAGAGATGAGATGAGATGAGATGAGATGAGATGAAATGAGAGAAGACGAGATGAGGTGAGATGAGATGCGGAGAGAAGACGAGACGATGAGATGAGACAAAAATTCTATAGTAAGAAAGAAAATTTAAGTAAAAAGTAAGCCAGACTGAAACTTTATTCACATGTTGAATACATTCTAGCGTGATTTGGCCTATATATTACAATAATGAAATAAAAATATATTTATGTAGCATACAAAAAAACAAAAAAACAAACAAATTGTCACTCCTATTACAAAATCCTGCTTAACATATTTAGTAGGTAACTGGGAGCAATACCGTGTATTGAGTATTCAATTTAAGAACATCTTGTAATCTGTGAAGAATAAGAATTTAAGAAAAAATTTGACAAGTGAACTGACGATTCACTAACTCCCTAACGGATTTGTCTTGCGCTTTGTTACTCACAAAGCCTGTTCACAGACCTATATATTTACCATTTAGTAACGTAATTAAAAAGCCCTATGCACACCACCACCACACCACTTGCTTGCTCCTTTAGAAAATGACCAGAAAAGTTTTCTAATTGTTCTATTTTTATTTTTCAAAAAGAAAAATTCATCAAATCTTAATTTTGCTTGTAAATTCTTGTACCATAGCAATTGCCAAATGAGTTTATTACAAGTCTTCTATCCCTTCAAACTTAACTTTCTGCCAAATAAAGTAGCACTTTGCAAAGGCATCAGATAAGAGGATACGAGAGCATGTACGATATTCACAATTACCAAAAAACAATTAATTTGTTTTTCTTTAACGTTTACAATTCGAGAAATGTTAGTTATCGTTCAACTCATGAATTCCACGTCAATTTCATTTGAATTACCGGTCATTGTAAAGAAGACAATTACGAAAAGAAAGCCTGCAAAGCGTCAGGCTTGTACGGGATTCGAACCCTTGACCTCTCCTATACCGGTGCAGCGCTCTAACCAATTGAGCTAACAAGCCAACTGGGAGCTGGTCACTAAGTCGGTTCGCTATAAACCCGTTAAGGATGAAGATCAAATGATGAATATATGAATAATATACAGATTTAGCCAAGCCGAAAAGCGGAGCCCCAGTTTTTTCTTTTTATTGTTGGAACTTATTTATTTTTAAAGCAATTACCAAAAAAAAAAAGAAAGAAAGAAAAGAAACGAAAAAGAATGAAAATGAAAAATCTCCCCTTATGGATTGAAACCCCAGACACCCGAATGCTTGGGGATCGCTCTAACCACTCGACAAACCTGCCACTACGTATAAAATTGTGTTCATTATTATATTTAAACAGCTGTTTATTGATCGCAGTTCGGTCGACTAAACAGGTTGGTGTTTTTCTGGGAAAATGTGTTCGGGCCGCCTCAATAACCATGATTGTGGACAGAAAAAACCAAAAGGCACTAGCTCTGCTATATTTGGGGTCGGGACCACTGCGAAATACTGCGAACTCAAGCTTTGTGCCGACCGAGTTCGCAGCAGAACCGACAACAAAGATAACTTTAGTAACTTGAACTTTTTGCCTTCCCCTAAAAAGACAACTGAGTATTCTTTTGAACTTTTTCTTTCCATTTATAGATATTTGACTTTTTCCCAAGTTCTAATCTTCACTTCTGTCGAACTGAATCGTATTGCTAAACAGAAATAAAGATCCGTAAGGGTGCTTTGTTCTGTTTCAAAGCACTAGGGCAGTTTCTTGGTGTTGCAGAGGTTGTGATCACCAAATACTGTTAGACAAAAGATTTGAAAGACAACAAATAATAACCAGACCAGAACACAATGGCTAATCAACAATGCTTTCCGTAACACCAAGAAAGTGACCCTAGCACCGGAAAGAAGTGTTGTGTTAAGCATGAGCTGCAGCAAAATCGCGGCCAGAGAAATCGCGGCTTATGGATCAAAAGCGACTGCTGTGTGCTGGAAGGTGAAAATTTTGCTCCTTCCATACCAAATTTTCAGTTTTTTAATTGAAACCGTATTGAGTCATCCAGCCAAGTCATCGCCATCTTGGATTGCCCAACACAAAGATCCGGGAACGAAATTGTGACAAACTTTGCTGGCTTTCATTAACCTGCATAGCAAGCGTTTCCGTAGGTTTTTCCGCCCTACGGAAACGCTTGCTACGCAGGCTAGTTTTCATCAGATCATGTGATGCTTTCTTACGAAGCGCGCGATCCGAAAATTTAGTTTATGTGTTAGCATGATAAACTGCTTGCACATGATGAACGTTTTATGTGCAAGGAATCCCTTTTAAAATTAAAAACTCAGGTGTGCTCATCCGTACTCTTAACTGAGTTCGAACAGCTTAAAGTTTTTTTTCACTGTAGAAACTTATGTACGTAAGTATTTCTTCCGGTTGCTAATTGATCTATAATGGTTAGAATTAAAGCTTCATCTTCAACTTTAGCGTACAAAGATTTTCCAGAAATCCCCTGAAGTCATTGCAAAGGGATTGCCTCCCGGTTCATCACAGAGCCAGAAGCCGCTAGCCAAAACCCAGTGATAGGTGTAAGCAACAAATGCCGCGTGGTCGTACATTCTGTATTCCCCCTTTTTGTTGTGGTGACCCCATTTTCCGACGTATTGGAAGCCATCATTCCCCCACCGATCACACTGTAAAGACATTGGAGAGTTATCGTCGTCCATTCTCTGAAATGAACCACAGGAAGCGGGCAGGACGTCCGTCTGACCGCTGAAGTACTGGACTACAGCTTCGCCTGAGCTGTCCGCTACCGTGGTCACATGGAACGTACGTCCCTGTTGTTTTCTGCAGTGGAATCTCAGTTGAGTGAAGGACAAGTGTGTCCTAAGCTGGTTCATGGCGCTCGTTGATAAACCCATCAAGCTGTTGTCATAGTTACTGATCCCGCGGTATGATGTTTCAGCGGTCCAACCAGGGGGAGGAGTGGAGCTTTGCATTAATAAGTTGGCCACAAGAAGCCATCCTCCTGGAATAAACATAAATTTTTAACTTCCAGATTAATCCTCATTTTTAAATTGCTTAAAAATGAATTATCCCTCAGATGAACCGTCATATTTGTAGGTGACAAAAAGCTTGTCTACGTGAAGCAATAATAAGACTGTAGTGTGACTCGATTAGGCCGGGATTAGGTAATGTTTAAAGTTCACCTGACCCCAAAATATTAATTTGGCTATAATAAATCCTTGCACCTGTTCGAAACGCAATGCACCTTTTTTCGCCAAACTTTGGCTTTTTATGGTCTTTTATAGGCTGTAAAAGTTACGAAATCTAGTCATCATCTGTGACAAGACCGAGCTAGTGAGGGGCGTGGGTCTATTCCTGGTGTGACGTCACAAACTGCTTTGCATCCATGTTTACAAAGACTCACTGCGATGCAAATCAATTTGTGACGTCACACCAGAAATAGACCCACGCCCCTCACTAGCTCGGTCGCGTCACAGATGATGACTAGATTTCGTAACTTTTACAGCCTACAAAAGACCATAAATAGCCAAGGGTTGGCGAAAAAAGGTGCAATGCGTTTCGAACAGCTGCAAGGATTTATTTTAACGAAAAAATATTCTAGGGTTAGGTTGGTTTTTCCGAAGGTCAGTTTTACTAGTAAAACAAGAAATCCTTTTGACTCTGATTTCATCCAAATTCGTCCACCCCAGCCCCCGCTCAACTCTTTGGTTCACCTGCTACTCCCACTCCTGGAATGCTTTTCTCTCTCAACATTTTCGTTGAGCATCGTGATCGATGAACATGTTTTACTGTTTAGCTGCCTCTCTCAACTTTACGTTTAAATGGTTTCCGTTGTCCCATGTTTGCTCAAACATCGTTTGCCCGTTTTGCCACCAACGTTTCGTGGGACAGACACGTTAATCGTCTTGCCGGAGCTTGGTAAAATGGTAAATGCAATTGTTTAAAGTGCAAGTGCGCTTAGCTAATCCAGCTAGTTCACAGGCATTCCACTGAAATAATCATAAACAAATAATCAAATTGGTCCATAACTTGACTAAAGACCCCAACTGGTGGGAGGAGCATAACCTGTGATCCAGAAACAAACACACAAAAAAGCCTGACCTCCGGTTTTAAGGCACTACTGTTTGTAACACTGCCTCCAGGCTATTTAATTTAGGAGCATTGTTGTGACCAGTTCTCTATTGTTTCGTACGCCAATAGTATGTCTTTTTCAAGAGGTAATGGACACCCTTCCTTGAATATGAGGCATTAAGTTTGTCGACATTTCAATTCACCAAACAGTAATACTTATCAATTCATATTTTGATTTCATTGATAGGATAGTGACCTAATCCACAATTTTAAAGATGTAGGAAGCTATCTTTCATCAACCAATCATGCATTTGCTAAACTAACATCACAGTCTTCAAAAATTCCTGGTCACTGAGTAACGACAAAAGCACAGAATTAGACAAGAGACATTACATAAGAATACATCTACCTCCGTCAGTTGTCATGTCACAGTAAACTTTCAAAGGGTTTGCATTCCTTTCTGGGTCGATCCAGTATTCCCCGTCTCCAATGCATTCTTCAGAGTCCCGGACGTGTTTACAGGAATCCCCAGGGGTCGAGGAGAAATAGCCGAGTTTCTCTACACAAAAGGGAAGTGGCGCATTAGTTTCTTTTTTTTATCCCCGTCTATGGAGAAAATTATGACTGCTCTTTTGAGCTTCACTCGTACCATAAGCAAGCACGCAGCTACAAGCGAAAGCGACATAACCTAATTTTCGAAATAAAATAGCCACCCTGTTATTTTCGGATTTACCAGCTGTTTAACTCCCTATCGCCTCTTTCAGAGAATCGCTTTCTTTACGGTGGTAAAAACGGGTGCTGCATATGGGATAATTCATCTTCCAGTGAGTTAAACAGTCGTAAATGCGAAAAAAATGCGTCGTAGAAAACAGCCTTTATTCTTTGCAGTCAAACTACATCGCCGCTTTCATAGGGGACGATACTATCGGAACTTTCGGGCTAGAACACAAGTCATTTTTCCTGCGAAGTTTTTCATTTCAAGTTAACATATGAATGAAACAAGCATAATCAAGCAAAACAACATACATCTGCGGAGATCAACGTCATTTATTCCTTCCTTCGTTTGTTCGTTCGTTCATTTTTTTCTACAGTAATTTAGTCTTTGCAGGGCCTTAGTATATGAAGAAAACCACAAACCACGCCATACTTGTTTCGCAGTTTGCTCCCTTGAATCCGTCCCTGCAGAGGCATATGTAGCTATTCTTGTCATAAAGTGATACACAAGTTGCACTGTTCTGACACGGTGAGCTCAGACATGGGGTCTAAAAGAATGAGAAAAAGATAAAACATTACCTCTCTTTTAGATTTATTGAGCCGCGTAAGAGACAAATTGTATTGATTACTGACATATAAGGACTGCTTATCTATTCAAAGTGCATTCACTGTTTGAGCCGGCAAGACGCGGTGAAGCCTGGTAGAGAGTACCAAAGGCTTTACTGTCCCCACCCGTTCCCACAAGTCCCTTTTCATGACATTTTAAAAAATGTTTCTGAGAAGGGCGGTTCATAATTATTTAGATTTTCATCACTCTAGCCACTTATATCACGTCTAAGACGGTAAGGCCCGTTTCAAACGTCGTGCTACTGCCGTGCCGAACTCAATTGATCGAACTGTATTGCGACTTTAGCGCGACTTGGTTTCAAACGTCGTGCTTCTGCCGTGCCGAAATCAATTCATAAATTATCAATACATTAGAATACATTTTAAAAGTGGCTAAGCCGCCATTTTGGATTTATTCCCGCAACCGCTGGTCAGTGTTTTGTTTTCGGTAACGGTATCCAACGATCTGCTTTCTTGGATTGTTTCAGAGTTTTCTTAAACGCGTATTTGTTTCGGCTAACACAGAATGTTTTAGCTGAAAATTTAGGCCGCAGAAAATTTTAGGAAACAGAATCCTATCCGCCGAATTTCCGAGCTGCTGATAGCTCTCCGAAAATGCCAGCTGACCCTATTTTACTCTCGAAACAACATTTTTGTCTCTCCGAAAACAACAGGAATTAATCACGTCCCCTTGCTACGAAAGCCTCAGGCGATGTTTCGCCAGAGAAATCTCTAGTTTTCACTGCAATAAATCCGAATATCTCAAGCGATTTGGGCTCGCCGAAGAGATATTCCCCATAACGAACCGTTGGGTGCCCCTAGTCTGAAACCAAGTCGTGCTGAAGTCGAGCCATCTTAGCACAGCAGTAGCACAACGTTTGAAACCGGCTTACCTGAGTGACTAAACAGGCATAATGGCGGCAATATAACCAGTTTTTTCATCAGTGAACATATCAAGCGGGAGTTGACCTGAGTATGCTCAAAACAATGGACCCTAAAAAACGGAATCTCTATTTGCACCTCTCACTCTGCTCTATTTTGAAAAAGTCCCGTGCATGAACGTTATGTGTGAGTAGGTTCCATTTTTTACTGAGTGTTTATAGCTGCAACTGTGGATGTCATCCAGTCTGCATCAGTCAACCGCTTAAAGGTGACAAAGCAAAAACAAAACAAAGAAAAGCGACGGGCACGCCTTTATTTTTATCTGGAAGTCCCCTCATGGTATACCCTGCGAGCAGATGCTCTTCGATCTTCCTAGATAAGTCGGGAAGAGGAAGGGACCTCTGCCAGCCCACTCGACTTTCTTTGATTTGCCGTTCATCCACCGAAACGGATGAGTCAGTCCGGTTTGAAACCACTTTTTCCCGTTTTTGCTCAGTGTGCATGTGCTGTGTTAGAAATTGCTGACTACATACGCGCCCACGGTACGTTCGCTACGCTTGTGAAGTTCACAACAGCGGACGTTTCTCTTTCGAAGGATGTCTTTGATAAAGCCGTGAAAAGTGCTCTGGGAAGAGTGAAAACTCACAGATCATGGACTCACACAACACCATTCGAAGGCCTTGCTTAATTTTCTGTGTGGTAAAGATTCTTTTGTCTGTTTGCCAACCGGCCATGGCAAATTGCTACTTAAAGAATCGGGGTTGCGGTTGCTTTCGGCACAGACTCACCATCCTCTGTTTGTGTTGCGGACCTGTGCTAGCTGTATATTAATGGCCGCTTCGGTTGTGTACAAAGGATTTCGTGAATACGATAATTAAGGCTTTTTGAACGGGTGAAAGTCAAATAAAAGCGCTTAGAAACATGAACACTGTGTTAATGTATATTATCATGGGCTTGGTTTGTTGATTTAAAGCTCCGGGAGGCGCTTTTAGAAACTTGAAGTTTGACTTACTCTATAAATATATATATACTCACAAGGCTCGCAACTTCAAGAACCTCAAATTACCGACCGGCTTGGGATTTCGCCAAAATTAATACACTTAACCTCATGCCTTTGACAAAAGAATCCCAGTTTTTGAAGGAACAGTCTTTGTAGTTTGATTTGGCCTGATTTTGACCCATTCGAGTCCGCAGACTGACCTTTAAAATCCAGCACAAACTTTCGAATCTGATATAAAATTTGTTTCTGCCTATGATCTGCACAAGTTGCCTACTCAAAGGCATCTCAGGAATGCAGTTTTCGATGCAAATTTGAACTCGCGGGTCCCAAGCGGCCTCTTTGGCACACGTGCGTGCTGCCATGCATCGCAGCGTAACAATTGGCTGCGGTCACATCTACGACGTAACTAAAGTTTAACTTAAGTTCGTCTCAAGTTACGTGACGTCATACCTAACTGTAGTTAGTGCTTTCGGTCGACGTTGCGGTCACACCCCGCAGTTAACTACAGTTAGTTCTAATTAGCCTATGGATGACGTCAGAATTAAAAGAGGTTCGTGACGGCCCTTATTGTTGATCCGTGAAATGTCAACATGGCTGACCGACGTAAAGTGTGACTAGTTTTTCTTCTTATTTATTTTTTTCGAGCGGCAAACCGTCGGAGAAAAATAAGAAATAAGCTGAGAATTTTAACGGATGCTCGATGCCGAAGAAGGCAAGTCTTACTGGTGCTGACATTTGTTACATCCGCGGTACATTTTGGCGCCGATGTTCGTCCACGTCGAGCGTGGTCTCTTCCACGACCTCAAGGGTGGTTTAATCTAATGTTAAACGCGCCCATTTACAACTACGACCCTTACTGGCACGAGCACTTCAGAATGTCTCCACGAACATTTCAGTTCGTAGTAAACCTGGTCAGAAATTCAATGGAAAAAAGAGATACTCGATTCAGGGAAGCAGTTAGCATAGAGAAACGAGTCGCAGTGGCATTGTGGCGTCTTGCCAGCGGGAATGCGTACAGAACTGTTGCCTCCACGTTTGGAATTGGAAAGTCTATTGCTGTCGAGATCACAAACAGTTTTATTGACGCCTTAAATGAACTTTATGAAGATTGGATTAATTTTCCTGCATCAGTGCAAGAGACCGGTGAAGCCATTCAGCGATTCTCTGATAACAATCTCATGTTCAACATACCGCAGATTTTGGGCGCAATTGATGGATCACACATCCCTATAAAGGCTCCTAAGCACAATAAAGAGAGCTATTTCAACCGGAAGCATTTTACTCTATGAATCCCCAAGCAGTTGTGGGCTTCGATGGTCGGTTTTTAGATATATCAGCAGGTTTTCCAGGTAGTATTCACGACCCCAGGGTACTGCGAATGAGTGGACTTTATGTTAGAGTACTAAGGAACGAAATTCTCCAAGGCCCTTACGTAAATTTAAACGGTGTTTCTGTTGGCCCTTTAATTGTTGGTGATAGCGCCTACATAATTTTCCCTTGGCTTTTGAAACCTTACCAGAATGTGCGTAATTTAGACCCAACAAAAGTTCAATTTAACACTGTCCTGAGCAAGATTCGTGTGATTGTGGAGGGCGCACTTGGTGTGTTAAAGGGAAGGTGAAGATGTTTGCGAAAAGAATTGGAAATCTTAACAGAAAACGTCCCAGGAACGATAGCTGCTTGTTGTATTCTTCACAACATCTGCATTGAAAATGGGGAGCCAGATCCCGACATTGATGAGAGCGACGACGATGATGATAGCGATGATGATTTCGTTGATGGGGGAGCAAGTGCCAATGCAGACGCAGTCAGGGATGTTTTGCGAAGAAATCTTTTAAATTTGTAAACAAAAAATGCTTTATTGAGTTCTGTTGATGTCAATTCTTTATGTGACGAAGATAAACGCTTACATTTGGTGCGTGTAACATTTGTAATATTTACTTGAATAATGAAACTTTAACTTAACTGAAATATCTTAAATAAAATCAAGGCGGAACCTTTCTCATCAAGTCTAATCAAGAGTTCGACAACCTGATCAACAGTTCGTTAATAATCGTCATTAAATGTTCACTTGAACATTGAACACAACATATCATCAGTGATTGTAACACCAAATGGAATGAGTTTTATAGCAACTAACTAAACAACCTGACTTACAATTTGTTAATTATTGCCATTAAAATTTCCTTTTGCCTTTCTTCAGACTTCTCTTCTAACTGTATCAATCTCTCCATCATTTTGTCATCTCTCTCTTGGAGCTTCTTGCAGCAACTTTACCTGCTTGTGAAGAACATTAATGAGTCCCTTTGAGCTGCCTTCCTCGTCTGGTTTCTTAGCTTTTTCAGCCCTCGCCGTCTTACGTAACCTCTTACCGAGTGTTTGCTCCAAAATTGCTTGACTCGCGGTCGCGATTGGCCTTGCGTTTTGCCGCTCCTTTTGATGTAGAAGGTGCGAACATTTCATCTCCATCACCAAGTTGATCTACGTGACCCTCGTCTTCCTCGCCATCTGTGGCCTTTCTTTTATTTTCGTATCCGCCTCAGTTACTGGAATAAAAAAGAAACGGCGGCTCGATTTCATCCTTGGAACCAAAAACACGATCGACCATGTCAAACCAGAAAGGTTTGGCTTGGGTTTCCTGGCCTGTTTGTGATTCTTTATCTTTAATCTTCTTGTGATCTGACTTTAGGTTATTTATCTTCTCCTTCATTTGTTGCAGGGTTCTGGGGGCCATATTTCTGCTTGCTAATTCCCGATTGAAATCCTTCTCAAGGTTTTCCCATCCGCCTGAATTGGCTTTTGTTGTTTTACTAGTAAGCTTTCCCAGGGAATAAGCAGTTTCGTAGAGTTCCCACAAAAGAGAGGTTTCTGTATCCGTCCAATCTCTTCTCTGTCTTGGACGCTTTGAAGAAGCAACAGTTTTCGGCGAGTTTGGTCCGCCTTCGATGCCAGGTACAGCCACATTAGGGGGATGAACATCACTTTGAGGTTGGTAGAAGGGAAAGTACGACGGAGTAGATACAAATCTCCCATTGTAGTGACTGTAGATTTGATTCGCTTGGTATGGTGCACTTTCTTGCTGGCTAAAACAATGGATAATTTTCAAAGTTAAAAAATTTATTAAAAGTTAAAGCATTAGAATAGAACATCAAGAAAAGCTAGGACTCAACTTACCTCGTAGTTTCAGGAAAGAATCCTGCGAGGAAGGTCTGAAATTCATCGCAGCAAATACAAGGACGGCTGCACAAAAGCTTGAAGGCTACACGTGTTGCTACCTTGTTGTATGTAAATTTTTAGTTTGTTGTTTTTGGTTTTCTCCTCGCTTCACGCTTGGTTTTTATTTTGCATGTTTATATATGCTCATCTCGCACTTGCGAAAAGAATTGTCACATTCTGATTGGTTGTTTGTTTGTAAACTTAAGACTAACCCATGAACCCCGCTTGGGTATAACTATAGTTAGTCTGTATTGTTTTGGATCACCGAGGCGTAAATTTTCTAACTATATTTAGAGCGAACAGAGAAGCGGTCACATTACCGATATAGCTAACTATAGTTATCTCCGTCTTAACTTTAGTTAGTAGCCCAGATGTGACCGCAGCCAATATGGTGATAAAAATAAATTAAAATGGTGAAATAAATTCTATTATTTCCTACAAATTGCACGAGTTTCTCGTGTGCCAAACAAGCTGCTTGGGACTCGCGAGTTCAAATTTGCATCGAAAACTGCATTCCTGAGATGCCTTTGAGTAGGCAGCTTGTGCAGATCATAGGTAGAAACAGATTTTCCATCAGATTCGAAAGTTTGTGCTGGATTTTAAGGGTCAGTCTGCGGACTCGAATAGGTCAAAATTAGGCCAAATCAAACTACAAAGACTGTTCTCTCGGAAAGCGGGATTCTTTTGTCAAAGGCATGAGGTTAAGTGTATTAATTTTGGCAAAATCCCAAGCCGGTCGGTAATTTGAGGTTCTTGAAGTTGCAAGCCTTGTGCGTATACACCTGTTTCAATTAAGGTTCCTTCAGTGATGCACGATGCACGATCCTTGTTTCATAGACCGCAAAGCATCATGTTTGCTATAAATACATGTGTTGATCGTTTTTTTCGCTGAAGGCTCTCCAGAAGAAAACCAAACCATAAAAACATTACATTTGCTCTTGCTTTAGGACTAATAGCTAGAGAAAAGCAGCCATTAAGGTGATTCCATTCAACTCCATTACGCATCGTTTCTGCGCATTATTTTTTGCGTGTTTAGCGCGCGCGCACCTTCGGAACTTGATAGGTTTTCTATGAAAGCGGAGCTGTTTAGAGAAATAAATGGTCGTTTTCTCCTAAACGAGCTCGGTGACCCCCATTTTTTAACACATAAATTCAAATGGCACACGGTCGACAACAATATATCGCGATTTTAAGAAAAGTTAAAAATTCTGCTTTGAGATATTTATATTTAAATGCCAAAAAGAACACATCTTTAGGTACAGCAGGGTATGTACGCACGCGGCAGGTTCTTTAATTTTTTTCATATCTTTAATTCCTGTTCAACTAAAGTAGTGTACAATGCAAGATAAATGTCTATTTTGCTGAACTGCTTCGATATTTCAATCAAGCAATGACTTTTTAAAGCAATTATAGTACACATTTCTGATTACTATGGTTTCTCAGGGAAACCTTGCGGGTCGTATAGTTGCTATTAATGGCTATCCATTTTGTGGAAAAACAAGCACGGTGACCCCTATTTTTTATTGCACTTTTGAAATGTTCTAAACATAATTACCAATAGGACCAATTTTTAGAAATTTTTAAATATTCCTTCTATTTCGATGGAATCACCTTAATTTAACGATCATGATGCTTTGCGGTCTATGAAACATTCATCACTGAAGCAACCTTTTTTGAAATAGCCCACGGTAACATACATTAACACAGTGTTCATGTTTCTAAGTGTTTTTATTTGACTGTCATCCGTTCAAAAAGCCTTAATTATCGTATTCACAAAATACTTTGTACACAACCGAAGTGGCCATTAATATACAGCTAGCCCCCCAAATAGAGGATGGTAAGCCTGTGCTTTCGGACCTATAATTTTACTTCTGGTGTGAGCGGGAATCGATGCGAAGGGCTACGCGAATGTGCACTTCAACGCTTATTTTTATGGCGAAATGACATTTATTTTGGCCAAAGGCGAGACAAGCAAACGGCAAGAGAAACAATTATTTGTCAACTGGCGGCCGGTTATTTTGCAGATGAAACGCTCTCAGTGATATAATTTACGGCATGACGGCCGAGAAGTTTGAATACGAAACAAACTCGACACAAATGCGTTTTGTTGAATTAAAGCCGAGAATGTTGAGGACGAAAGAGACTCAACACGAAAATACTTCTGAATGACGGTGACAAAAAGAGGGACAAAATAAAATAAATATCTCGAAGACCAAGATTTCTATGCAAGACTTCCGTGACCCGCTAATTGAAAATCACTGGGCTGTAACAACATGTTGACAGTCCACAAAACGCAGTTTCTTGATCAGCAAAAATATTTCGAGGCTGATAAGTTTTCAAACTGTGACATAAATTCGAACAGAATTATTCTCAGCCTTACGGTTTAATTATAGCTTTTCTCAACTCTCTTGTGTTACGATAGCCTCCCACGCAGTCGTTTTTAGGAGAGTCGTATTTCACTCGCACGAGTCTCCTAAAAACGACTGCGTGAGAGGCTAGTGTTACGACCGAAGTAAAGTCAGATTGTTTTGTTGTGGACGCGGCTGTCATTCGGTAAACATGTTTTTGAAGCGAGGCTGAGCAAGGCTCTGTTACATTTGAATTTAGCGCATGCTCAACGGGGAAAGTCGAGGCGGCTGGCAGAGGTCCCTTCCTCTTCCCGACTTATCTACTCATGGTATTGTTATCGGCTTATCTTCTGGATAATTGCGTTTGTGAGATTTTCCACGAAAAGAACTAGGTTCGTCTATTGAAAAGCACCTGTCATTAACATGAATTTATAAACATTCCAGAAGTGAAATAAACGGCATATAACCTTTTAACTATATGCATTTCCCTTGAGCTGTTTTCGCAATTTTAAATAATTATACAGTGGTTATTTTTTATGTGGAACATAATTCTGTGACTGTCGATGAACTACAAAGATTGCAGGTTACTTCATACGCAGTCTAAAGTAGTGCGGCAGATGCGTCATACTATTTTCAATTGAAGAGGAAACATGAATGTTATTTGGTCCGGATTCTACTCACGGTTTCGTCACTAACGTAGTCAAGTTCGCTTGACGTGTGACTTGACGCAAATCACATTGACGACCTGCATGTGAGCCATGTTTGGTTTTGTTGTTCTCGGTTGGGTTCCCGGCTTGCTCCAAGGGTGTTCAATGAGACTTAACCAGTCCTCATTTGTTGTTTGCGACCTTTTGTTGAAGCGAAGTATCGGCCAAAGTAAGAATTCACAGATGCTAATATGTGTAACGGCAAGAACCGTTTCATCTTCAACTGCAGGATTGGTGTTGCAGTGTCCCATTGTAGAACAGTTTTTCACCTGTTTTTCTTTGAAACGAATAGTACTTTTTTCTCGAAATCTTCAATCGTTTCAACCGAGTTTAGCCGCGGTTGAAAACTTGAGCAACCAGAAGCCACCGAAAACGGCTTTTTAGCATTACACACGAAAAATATTTAACCAATCAACCTAAAACGGTTGGTCCCAATATGAAAATTATCAGTCTCATATTTATTAACAATTCATGAAGAAAGAGACAAAGTAAATCCCACCCTCTGATGTTTCTGAAGAGTAAATCCTATTAATTTTTATATCGTTAACTCTTGCGAGCCGGAGTGATTATGAGATCTGAAATGCCTTAGTCGATTTTCCCATCTTATACTGATTACAACAGGGTCCTATATAACAGTTCACACTCTTCTCGGTGTTTATATGTGATCAAACGCGTTCTTGTTTCAGGTGTTACTACAATAAAATTTTAAATATAGCACTTTTTAAATTTTAAATAAACACTTTTATCATAAAACCTCACCCGAATGCTGTAATGGTGAAAAATCTGACTGGCGAGAAACTTGTCCGAGTTGTTGTACTTGTCAGATGGGAGGAGCTCACACAGGAGGTTACCATTGATATCAGAGAAGACGGCCAGGTTGAACGAGAAGCAAGACGGCATGTTAACACATGATATCCCACATTCACTGCCATTCAGGACATAAGATGTAGCAAGACTGGTGATGTTTAAGGAGGCTCGAAACAGTTTTGTTGGGCGCGCGCAGACTGGGTTCCAATTTTCCCGTGAGACTCAAAAATTAAAACAAACAAACAAAAATGGCGTCGCGCTCTCGTCTGGATTTAATATTTTGCGCCGGTCTTTTAAAAGCTGCGTGTATGCAAGGTTGAAAACGTCTGGAACTTAGGTGACAATTCACTTGAATCATGTCCTCTTCAATGTTATCAACACGATCGTCAACTCAGCCGCATATGAAGTGCAGTAAACTTATATTCAGAGGCTGTGCAACTGAACTGTGCTAGAGAGGACAGTGACTTCAAAACTCTCTCATCTCCAGTGAAATTGTATAAAGGCCCTAGAATAGTCGCCTTTTTACCATTACTTTCTTTCACTGGCTGTTTTGACCACGGAAGCCTTTTCTACGTCCAGGTCGCAGAAAAAAAGTCTGGCACCGTTTCCGTGCCAGGGCAAATTTTTCGCGAACTCCGATTCGTATTTCTGAGAAAACATTCCCATTTAGAAAAAAGACAAAAAAAAAACAGGCACACACACACACGTTTACGGTGTTGTTAGCAAAAACAATGTAGACTACAGTAAAAGGTTTTTATTGTCTTCACATCATGAAATAACGGGGCAAAAAATTAGTGTAACAAAATTAAACTTGCAGTGAGCGAAAAAAATACCTTGTGAAACAGACAGATTTTGACTCAATAAAGAGACTTATTCATGTACAGCCGCTACAAAGAAAATATTACAAACAATGAGGTGAAAGATTCGCTTTCTACTTTGCTGAAGTGGTAGTTTCAATCTCAGTTTCACCGTAAATCTGTTTACTTGCGAAACAAAATTAAAAAACGTACAAGAGAAAATTTCAAAACAATTCATCGCGAGCTATATTTTTATCAGCAGTCGGCTTGCTAAAAACAAGTTAGTTTTTTCAAGTTAGTTTTCTGGGAAATACTCCACATTTCCGGATAAAAGAAGTGCTCTCTTATTTGCTTAATTAAGTGATACTGTGATAGTTTGGTGGTATAATACGTTTTTTTTTCGTAATGCAATAAGAAAAACCGACCTGCAGAATAATTTCAAAACATTACCGCGCGCTATCTTTGTAAATTCGTTTGGTACGAAATACTCCAAATGTTCGGATAAAAGAAATTGTTTCTATCTTGCCGAACTGGTAATATTGATAATTTGACTGTTATTGGTTTTTCCTGGGGCGAAACCAATTCTTCAAACCTTCAAAGCGGTTCTTTTTAAATTGAGTTTTCATCAATCAATCGAACAAGTTTCATCAACAGAGAATTAATCTTAACAACATTGACACTTATCAAAGATCATCAAAGGTAGTTTTGTCCTCGTTTCAATACATACCTCTACATAAGGGACTTCTTCAATGTATTGTTTTTATAGTCGGAAATGTTGTCTTTTTGTTAATTCTGTCCTTCTGCTCCTTTAAGACACATAATCCCGAAGTGGTGTCCATGTACGCGTTGCTCAATCCTGAAATCCGTTTGAAGGACAACCTTGCCTGATTGCAGTATTTTCGAAACTCCGTTGTTTTTAAGATTTTCAAGCACATTCCAGTTTGGTAGAAGTACTTGCTCTCCATCGCATACGTTTCCAATCCTCGTTTAGGTTAAGAATCGTTGACATGTAAATAATTGTACAGTGGTATAAACAGTAAGCTAAAGTCCACCACCGCTTTCGAAAACATGATATTTGTGAACGAACGCTGCGAACGTTTGCAAACATTTAGAGATAAGTTCAGTTTTCACGGAGTTCAAATAGGCTCTTCAGGCAGACGATAAATCAAAACAAGTACAGAAAGCAGCCTGTCTTAGGAGGATTAAGACAATCTTTGTTCCAAGGTCTAAAAAAAGCATTAGTCGCCATTCTGAGCGAAGTGTCGATGAATTCATAGAATCAATCTGCACGAGGAGGAAAACATTCCGCTATATTTGGTGCCAATGATCCAATGATTTGAAAACACACGATGTAATGTTCTTCGACAAGCACCAATCCACCCAAAACGTCACCTTTTCAAACGTAAAGAAAGTCATCAGGGCGAAAGAAATGCCCAACAAAATAAACCTGGAATAAACAGACTTGAAACCGCGTGCCGAGAGTGGCGTGACAACTTCTGCACATGCGCAATTGCCTATCTTGTCGTGTCGAAATTTTCAACATGTTGTAACTTAGGAAGAACATAATTTCGCTTCCGCTCGGTAAATTTATTTGATTTTTTGCATGTTAACTCTTATATGCCCAAAGAGTTTTTCAAGCGAGATTAAAAAAATTCTGTCGTACGGGAGAAAAGTTAAAGGTAAATTCGTAAAAAAGTGTTTTTTGCTTAAAGCTTTCGACAGAATTTTCTTTAACTTAATCCTTAGGTAGCTTACTTGAATCAAAGGCCGTATGCAAAATTTAAAGGAATTTCACCGTCAAATTTTCAAGCAAACTCAGGATATCTCTATTTTATGGTCATACTTCGAAACACAACTGCGTTGCCATGGCAACAAATTTCTTAAGGAATCTACAAAAAATTGACACTTCAATATTATCGTTATTTTGTGGCAAAATTTGATCATGATTGGCCGACTCTAACCTAAATATTTTAACTCCCAAATATAATGCATCGAAAAAACAAGAACCCTTTCGAGCCACCTTAAGTAGGAGAACTTGTGGGCCTTAAAGTTTGCATAAGCGATACCACTGTAACCTCCTCGGCTCATGTCTTGACTGCGGGCATCAATAACTTATGGCGTGGAGATAAAATCATGCAAACGACAAAATTGACAAGTCAATGATAAAGTGTCATTGAAATCTGTTAGATTACAGCAATTTATTTACTGATGTACCTTTAGCACAGCTGACTGATTTGATCATAGCCAGAGGTCTGATGAGCCAAAGAAGAAAGAGAAACATTGTGTTCGAGGTGAAGACGGCCAGTAATAATCTAACATATTCAGCAGTAACACATAAAAGGTTCTCATTTATTATTTATAAACAGCTTTATAGCTAGCTTAACAGTCAAAACTGATTTCCATCAAAATCGACCATTTTCAGGATTAGCCACCACCAGCATGATTAGTATGTTTCAGCAATGCAGTTGACAGTGTTTGTATGCACACAATGGCTGGTAAGACTGACGACATCTGCTAACTCTTTACTTCAAAAATGTTTGAATTCAAAGGACTACACAACGCAAACTAAATAAACTGTACTGGTAATCTTTGTGCGGGTTTACATACATGTACAAGACCGTCTCTGTTCCTTGTCGCACTACACCACATGGGGAAGATTTTTGGCCGATATGTCAGCTGGTGTAACTGCAGTCTTCGTCTTGGCCTGGGCAAAGAATTCGCGAAGGTTATCTTTAATTTGGTGCAATCACTTATTTCTTCAGTCATATGCCTTCTGATATAATGACAAGCGAGACTCCGTTTTTTTATTTATCAATAACGACTGCGAACAAGTTTGCATGTCGGTAAAGCTGTATTTTTTGTTCCTCGTTTTTTCCTCCTCTGGGTTGACTGTCAGTAGCCGTTTACAGTGATGGCTCTAGTGGAGGGAACCTTTTTTGTTGACACACATAAGGCCCAAGAGTCAGAACTGTTTGATGTTCTGAAACATTTTCTTCTTTCTTCTTCCCAAACCACCCTTCACTCCGCGACCTTCTTGTAAGAAGTCTGGACCCGCCACTTGTTTGTTCGTTTAAAACTCAACTTGGCACTTTTTAACCAACACCTTTTTTTGCACGCGTTATGCAGGGTTCAATTCTACCTGTTACCATCCCTCCCCCGGGCACACCCCCGGGGATTTGCAATTTTTTTCTTACTTGGCGGTCTATT
Organism: Siderastrea radians; assembly: GCA_964017195.1. Classification (NCBI taxonomy): domain Eukaryota; kingdom Metazoa; phylum Cnidaria; class Anthozoa; order Scleractinia; family Rhizangiidae; genus Siderastrea; species Siderastrea radians. The sequence goes on along the minus strand of OZ024891.1, from coordinate 55,456,686 downwards.
CCCCACCCCCGGGCACGCAGTAAGAGACAATTCCCCACCCTCGGGACTCCTCATCGACCACAAATACGTTGTTTTGTGTTCAAAATTGATTTATATACAATAGCACAACCAGACGTCTTGACAAGAACTTCAACGCTTTTCTAGAGTTTACTGAACGAAGGATATTACATAGCATTAAAAAACATGGACACTACATTGAAAAAGAAAACTGAAGAAAAAAGTCTAACCGCACTGGCATTCGGCTGGCGAGTAAAGAAATGTTCTTCACCGCGTGTTTTGTTCTAAATATAGCACATGCACAAAACTGGTCCGGTGAGCAAATTGATGACAGCATTTTAAAGGAGTTTTTCTTAGCTTGTTTTACAAAAACACTGGACTGAGATCTCTGTTTAATATCAAGCCGTGCATCTGTTTCATACAAATGCGCTGAAGAAATATTTCTGTTTGTGATGAACGCCATCCATTCCAGTACGCATCAAACGCACCTTCGTTTAACAATTTATAGTAAACGTGCCTTTGAATACAGATTTTAATTTCGAGAGATTATTCTTTTCCAACCAGTCTTCTACAAATTCTAGAGATTTTCCCTGGAAATAAGCAGTCTTCACTACGCGGTCCGGCGCCATTGTGTTAACTGAGAAGTGATAACCTAGTGACGTGCTTCACAACAAAAACGAGAAGTTATTTTCGATTTGCCCCAACCCCCTACCCCCGGGACAAAACCGTTTCAAACATTTCCCCACCCCCGGGCCCAAAGGGCTGGACTTGTCCCGGGGGTTGCCCGGGGGGGGGATGGTAACAGGTAAAATTGAACCATGCATTACACAAAGTGCTACACAGCATATTTATTTATTCCCGCTACTTGTTTGTCTATTGTCACTCCCAAATTGGCTGCTAGAATGTTGGTTCCTAAAAACAGGCCGAATCCAATCGACCAACAATTGTACCTTCCATACCAACATTTCATTTTCAGTGACTCCCATAACAGTTCATTTCGAGTTCAACAGGACGCTAAAGACGCATTTTTACAAGGTTAGTCTCAATCTGAAGTAAAATGTTCACAACTACCTGCAGGAAATTGCTGACGCATGAAATAAAACAATACAAAGAGTTGTGAATAGTTAATCTTCTCACTGGTATTTGTGAATATTTCACCTCAGATTGAGACTAACCCTGTACAAATGCGTCTTTCATCTTTTCATCCAGTGTTTTCGCGAACTCAAAAGTAGACTATTTATTTCATGTCCACTCAACAAAGCAAACTGGTCTTCGTATAAATTCATACTTTACTGGCTCTGTCAACATTAATAATTATGACCAACAAATAACCACTCAGCTATTCATGAACACATTTTGTACATGTTCACTTTGAAACAGTGTACAAAATGGCAACAATTTATATACTAATACCCTAACATTTTAATCTGTACATAAACTCTCTGGTATAGTGCACTTTTCATTAAACAATATTACCATACTTATGAATAATCTGTACATGTTCTCTCTGGATCACTGTACACGTAAAACTGGATTATCAAACAATTTTACTGATTTAAACATTTTAACTCTGTACATAGCCTCTCTGGATTAGTGTACAATATAAATCTTAACAAAACGTTCTGTTAACGAAAGCATTTTGATGAACTGGACCATAAATAAAATACACATTTGAAACATTTTAAATCTGTACACAGTCTCTCTGGATTAGTGTACAAAATACATTTTAAATCATTAGCATACTAACGAAACATTTAAAGATCAATTTGTAGGCAATACCCAAGATTTCAAAATTATTTCACTTATTTGAAGATTTTTAACTTGTACATAGCCTCTCTGGAATAGTGTACAAAACAGATCTCAAAAAAACAAAACGTAAAACTATTGTGAATGTTGTTAGCTGTACATAGACGTACTGGAATACTGTGCAAAAATAGAGTTTAACTGTAATTCTGTAGTTACATCCTTTGAGATAACAACCAGATAGACTTATTTTAAAACATTCGCTATCTGATGCACGCCCATAAATATTTTTCACGTTCACAATTGAATGATTTCGCATAGACCCTCTCCCTCAATAAATAACGTGATGTAAAGTCATGCTGAAAATATGTCTTAGGTAAATGCAAACAACAACCAAAATAATGTTTTAGTTGCAACAGTGTATTTACTGTATGTACGAAAAGTAGAACTGATATTTGATTTTCTCCATCTTAAGAGCAAAACACTTCTGACGGAAATTACATTTTCCTTAAAAGTGCAGACAAGCTTCAATATCATATACACAACCTTGAGCAGCTTTGTCAAAGTTAAAAATTAAAAGAACAACAGTAAGAATTGGAACAAGGGCTTAACAACCTCCATTAAAACATTATCTTTGTTGCTGCAAAATGCATCTTGTGCAAGCCAAATATCGGTCAGTACCCAAGATAACAATTAATAACAAAGTAAAAAGTAAAACAAAGTAAAAGACAAAAGTACCCAAAACTGTCATGTACACAGTACATATCCACTCTGGAACAGTGTACAAAAATAATAATTGTAAAATAAACTACATGGATGCCATGTACATATTCTCACTGGAATAGTGTGCAGAAATTTAACTTCCATGTGCAGAAATTTAACTTCATAATTGGCCGTATTCAGCAATAAGAATAAAATAACCAAATAGTCTTAGACTGTCACCTTCAACAACATCTTCACAGCCTGGTTCCCACTTATGAAATAAACACAAGTGATAACCACAAGCACAAAGCAACATATGGCCACACAGTGCCTAATCGAGGTCTTGCTCTCTGATTTACACTAAATATTGGAACTTCACCACGAGCACACGTGTCTCACGTCAGTTCCAATACAATAATTGTTGTGCTTGTGCTTATCACAAGAGTTGGAACCAAGCTTATTCAAGGCACAGTTTTTAACCTAGTATTCTTAAAAACTAGTTTCAAGCGATTTTTTGCAGTGCGTGATCTTATTGGAGAATAAGGCCAGTGGAGAAGAACCTAAATGGGCTGATTTATTATGAAACACAATGAAAGTCAAAAGTTGTTGCAGACCAACTTAGAACATTATTGTTTTGGAATTTCTTCAATTCTCAATTAATCAACAAGCTGAAAAGTATCTTAATGTATATATTACTTATCTCATTATATTTTTTTTACTTGCATGCCATCCCTGGGACAGTGCAACAATACAATTTTTTTCCTTCTAAATATGATTAGAGTAATAAGTATTGCTAGGAAACGTCTTCACTTGGACAGTGTACATTCAAACCAGGGGTAGCCAATCAACAAATCAATAATCAAAGGACAATCAATGGAGAAGCTGTGACTTCAGTTGATATCGATTTTCAATAGATGTTATTACCAAAAGTTATTGAAAATTATTGTACTCTTTGTGCTTGTATTGTAATCATTGTATTGTACTTGTTATACTGAAGACATTGTCCAAAAAAAAAATTGTGTATTGGCAATGAGACATCTAATTATCACAATACTTTGTCTGTTTCAGGGAAACAAATCCATACAACAATTTTCTGTGGATTGCACGACACAAACACAGGCTTTAAAACTCTGCTCATAGATATGAAATTCCCTGAAGAGTTCTACACTAGTCAGATGAAACACATACAGTAAGAGTATAAACAAGTTTTTCGACTGAAGTTTGGCCACTGCCGCCCATTAGTTTGGACTTATAATATCATGAAAAAAGTTGCATTTATTGTTACCAAGTTTTGCCAATCAATGTTTTCTGAGGGCTGAACTGCTATCAACTACCCATATAACAATTGGTAGCAATCAGTGATTGAAACTGATTGGCTTTGACTGATACTGATCAATTTCTGATATCGATTTCTATTGATTGACTACACCTGGATTTCAATAGTTTTGATTTTCGATTTAAATTATTTTGATCAAAGTCAGTGGTCAAACTACTGACTTACAAAGCACTTGTATAAATTTGTTTATAACAAACATATACATGTAAGTGATTTTGGTTATTATTAAGTACTTGTTTTAGCTCAGAATTAAAGAGATAACAACTGCCTTTGTTTTAAATTTCAAGATGACAGTAATTATTTTCTAACTAAATAACTGACTGATTTATGATAAAGAAAAAAACAGCATTAACTTGGGTGTTCTTTAAAGTTCCCTTCCTGTTTCAAACAGCATATGGACTCAAGACTTTTATTTCATCCATTCCATTTGCATTGTATTTCTCTGTAGTTTCACTATACTCAGCACTAAAAAAGACAGCAGCAAGAACACATTTCAAAACAATCGCTTTTAATATGTCTGAACAGTTTTAATTGTCTCCGGCAGTTAGATGGTACTATGGTTTTATGGAGTTGAATTTCAAAACAGGTTAAAATTGTAAATTAAACCTGTTTTCCTTTCCTTAAAGGCTGTCTCTAGTCTTATCATAATTATAATTTATGTCTTATTTATATGTCTAGACTATTATTATAATGTCTGAGTATATTCAACCCTTTAAAAACTTCTGCTGTTAAATCTACCGCAAATTGTAAAGTTCATATATGACTTGCAAGAGAAGTACAGTATCTTTGAAGAGTTTGTACAATCATGTTTAACCCTTGAAGGGATCCTTGGTTAGTAGCCTGAGAAAACCGGCATAAAGATAAGACCAGAACATAACCAGAAGACCATGTTACTTAGCATGATGAGTATAACATATTTCCTTGATTTAATGCTAGGTTCACAAGGCCAAATTTTAAATAAACGCTCCCCGTGTTATTCGAGGTGCCAGCGTCTATTTGAAATTGAACCTTTGTAACTTTTCCCATTAATAACTGGTTAAGGGAATCCAAAAAAAGGTTCATGAACCACTACAGTACATCAGTTCAATTTATTTCGCTTGTTCCATCATCATCATAATAATAATAATAATAATAATACTCCCAAGGTTCACAGGTTACGCTATGCGCCCTGTGTAGCTAGTTTAGCTTTTAGCAAACAGTCGTGAATTCTCCTATAATAATAATAATGATAATAATAATAATAATAATAATAATAATAATAATAATAATAATAATAAAATAATAATAATGAAGTGTCTTCACTGGGTAAACATGGATAAAGCTACTAAAAAGATATGCCCAAGTTATACAAGGTACTTACAGATATTGATTACAAAGTCCCACATCAATTACAGCAGTGGCTAAAGGCATGTTGTATGTGTCACCAGCAACTTGATACTTAGAAGTGTACCTGACATGATCAAAAAAGAAATTAGGTCATTTTGAATTCATCACAGACTAGTCAGGGCTTCTGAGAGGGTGCGACAAAATTTGAGAAATTATGCGGTAATTCAGGGTGAATTGTGCGGCAAAAAAGGTCAATTGTACAACAGATTATGCGATTTTTCTCAATTACCTAATTTGAACTGAGTTTTTCTATGTGGAGGTATCAGAAGAAGACAAAAACGCATGTTTTCTGATTCCAACAGACATTTAAAACATCAAAAATGGTTTTCGTTAACACAAAAAAGCACAAATTACATTCACATCTAGAAATGGTTCTTTCTCACGATGAAAGAGTCCAGTCCAGTTCCATCCCTTCCGAGCCGTGCCTGGTTACTAAGCCTTACGATCACGAGTCAAAACAAGTGACTAGTATCCTTGTGAAATTCTCTGAAAAACGGGCTTACTGACCAAAGTGCGAATTAATAAAGTACCATAGAATGATCTATTATATGCTCAAATAGGTAGACATGACATTCATATACCATCTGAGAGGTAAAATTGCACGTTTAGACTTGAACGCTTTCTGCGGTTTTTGAGTGACCGATGATCTGGATACGATGTGAGTTTATATACTCCAGATGTGATTTTTAAAAGTTTTTAACTCATTTTTACCTAATAAAAGATTTTTATTGCATGATTTTTCAAGAATTGTGCGATTTTTCAAAAATTGTGCGGATATCACTAAATTGTGTGATCGGGTGCAATTTTTGGTCAATTGTGCGAAATTGCACCCTCGCGTAATATCAGAAGCCCTGGGCTAGGGATAGGACTTGAGCAATCAAGAATCTTGTGGAGTTAAAAAATCAGGAGTATGGCAGATCTGTGAAAATATCAAAATTCATCAAAACGCTTACACTAGCATCTCAGGAGCAAGAACCACCACACATTTATGTCCTCAAATTAAAGCCAATAATAATGTACAGTATGATTGTGTTAACAGTAACTACCGTTAATTCACTTAAGAGTTTCAAAGCTAGAGCAAATTGTTTAAAAAGAAACGTTTTTCAAAAGAATGTACTTCCCTCTGTTATAAACATTACAACTGACCAGACATGCTCACAACAAAGTGTGAATAATACAAACATAATTCATCACAACTACACATACTAAGCTTAAAACACTGAACTGTTTTCACTCTGATGATTTTTGTTTTCAGACAGCAGCTAATTTGTGGGATACATGTATTTCAAATGAGAAAAACTAATTTTACCTTTTCTGTCTCTGATGGTGGACAAATATAACAAACATAACGACTGGCACCACAGCAATGAAGAAAAATGCAGCAGCCACAACCAACCCAATAATTAGAGTATCACATACAACAGGGTAGCCATGTTGAGCAACATGTGCACCTGTTTCTTCCACAGCTACTGTCTGCCCTGGATCCTTGGTCTTAATACCAATTCTTGGGGCATGGGTTGTAGCATTAACAGAACCTGAAAAACAGCGATTGCAAACTGTTCAGCTCCAACACTGACCAGCACACCCAGGGCTGTATAAAAACTACTGCCAACAGATGAAACTGACAAAATACTAATGATCGCTCTTTGCATTCAAGAAAAATCCCAGAATTCATTTTGTAAAACAACGAAAACAAATAGTACCATGTAAAAGTACTGCACAGGAGGTTTCTTTTAAATCTGGTCACACCATAGAAATCAATTATGGAGACATGAAATGTAGTTCTAAATTTTGAGTCTGTGGATGAAATCCTATGCTGTGTCTAAGCACATGCACATACAAGTTTGTTGATACTAATAGATACTTGCATGGATATAGCCTCATTGTAATTTGCACTAATCATAACAGGACTGCAGTTGCAGGTGCAAGCTTATTGACTGCAGAATACAAAGATACATGTATCACAGGGCCTACTGGGGTTAACTGGATGTGAGTGTTGAATTACCTGTCACTGGCTCATTTTGGCTTGACAAGGAGCTAGACATACTGCTACTTCGCCTTTCAGTTGGTACTGTGGGAACAGCAACCACTGGAATGGTAGAAACAAATATTATTGATCACACAGACATGTGTCACATATGAGCTAGTGCATGACATAAGGTGGTTAGATCATTTTGAAGGTGAAAGGGCAATTACTGACTTCCACCAGGGACTCAGATTTGTCCTTTAAACAGGCACTTTCACCTCACAAACCTAATTTCACTGATTGGAACAGTTTTCAATTTAGTTTTGAATTCAAATACCATACTCTGTGGCTGGTTAAAACCCTTTAAGCCCCAATATCTGCATGTATATTCTCCTCACTGTTCTCCATATATTTCTTATGTTACTAGTTGGGAGAGTTTGATCAAACTTTGAGACATTTCATGTCTGGTCATCATTTCCTTTATTCTCATGACCTGTATGTTTGATCAACTAGTGATATTGTAAGGAGAATTTAACAGATGCTTGTCAATCTGGTTAACACATCAGAAGTACATGTACTGAAACCAAAACCAATAATTATTATTATTATTATTATTATTATTATTATTATTATTATTATTATTATTACTCCCTGTTTCCTTCTGGCAAAAATCAGGCCACAACAGGCTACACGCCCAATGAGGTCTCAGGTTTTTCTTTAGTAATTGCATGCTCATCGCAAACTGTTATCATCAAGTTTAGCTTTTGAGTGCTTTCTACTAGATATATATGTGTTTTAATTCTTACTCTGGAAGAGAATAAATATTGTCATGTAAATATCTATTTGTAATTTAAAAACTTGGTAGTTTGTCATTTACATGTTCATGTACAAGTATTTGCTTTAGAACAGTGTAATATAATGCATTACACTGCATACATAATACACAAAAAAACATGTTACAACTTACAGTTAGTGCAGCCATAGAGTTCCAACCTCATGCAAATGTTGTATTGGTATGATACAGGAATTACCCTCCAGTATCTAGCAGATATAGGTACAGACAAAGTGTTTTTAACAACACTCTGAGCATCAGAATTCCCTGGAAACACCTGCAATTATACAAAATAAATAAGATGCAGACAAGCTGTGAACTACCCTTGACTGTCCTGGTCCAGAAAGCACGGTTATGTTCTAAAAACCTCCTTGTGTGTTACCTTTTCCTCAGTGCTGTTCAAACTTGCTTGAATTCTGAATTGTTGCCATTTAACTCCATCAGTGCTGTAGACAACTCTGTATTTTTTCACATAATAATCATTCACACCTGTGAATCCTTGTGTTGCAATCCCACTTATAATGTAGGTTTGATTTAAGTCCACTTGTATGTAATAATTCCTCCCACCAGAGGCACACCAGGCATTTGTGTTGTTTAAACGTGCATATTCAGGTTTTGTATGGACAGTCTTGCCATTACCAACATAGAAATGTTCATAAAATGATGGAGATGAGAGTTGAGAGTCCACAACTTTCCCATTTTGTAAACCCAAAGGACTGATGCACCCTGCAAGAAAGAAATGACTAATTAATTTAAAGATACCTCATCTTCTCGATTACCAGATGCATTTTATTTAAAACTAGACCTCGTAGAACTAGGGTTTATCTGAACCCAGCATTTATTCAGTGCCTGACATTTAAAAAGGAGTATTTTTCATCGATTTGATAGGATTAGTTTTTGGTCTTTAAGGACGCTCGCGTTCAAACTTTTGCGACAGTCAGATAATAAGTTACCTTTGTCAGGAATGCAAAAAAATTGGGGGGGTGACTGACTTCGTTTTCGAAATAAAGTGCATGGAAAACTGCCCCAATTTTGACAAATCGGTCCTGGTAACTCGACATGGCCTCAGTGGTTGTTAGTTGAAAAATACTAAAAATGATTCGATGTAGACCCACTTTCTTAGTCAAATTTTATTTAAGCAAGTCTGTTAAGTAAATAATTTGAACCGGTGTCATCCTTTCAGTTAAACTCAACCTTTTAAGGTATCATGGTACCCCAAAATTGACCATGTTTTCAAAAAATACACTTCTGTCATTTTCAGATAGATATTATTCAAACCTCTCTTTTACAAAACGTTTCAGAAAAAAGATTGTTTCTACGCAAAGTTATGGACGAAGAAAGATTTGTGGCATTAATTTTCTCTAATCATGTGTTGAAAGTCATCTGTCAACAACGCTGAAAATAGCATGTGACATAACAGGGCCCCGATGTTTTGACACGCAATCGATTGCGTAGCAGTTCCCGCTTATTTCGAGTGTGTCCACAAAGTGGCTTCGATCATATCTGTGAAAGAGAGAGAGAGAGAAGAGATCGAGCGTTGAGGAATTACTTGCGCTTCCTGACTCCTCGCTTGTCAGTGTGATAAGCTTGGACTGCCAGCTCGCTTTTCGTAACACGAACGGTGGAAAACAATCCATCCATTCAAATTCCATAACATTTCTACAAAGCCAGATGTATCAAAGAATCAACTTGGCGCAAAAGACGGCATGTCCAGGAAAGTACGGAATTTGTCTCCAGTAATAAAGAAGTTTATTTTTTTCCCAACTGCTCGCATTTCTTAGATCTTGAGCCGAACACGTGGCGGCTTCTTCGCAGATTTCAATGTGTTTTCCTTTCGCCTTTCCTTTCGTCTTTCAGGTCCCGGCAGCTTGGGTAGTCCTACCCAGCTCAAATGATGATGCCTTCGGCATTTTACAGCCAACGTGATATTATGACTTTAAAATTTCCGTTTATTGCGTTTGAAGACCCTTCGAACAGCACTCGTACTCAACGAAAGTCGCTTTCCAACATAAAAACACACAGAATTTGACACCATTCTTGTCGGTATGTTTGTGCTATTGTTGTAAGGCGGTAAGTTGAGCCTCCCCTCTGTCAACCGCAGGTAATTATCGTGACACCTAGGTGTTTTAATCTCCTCAGACCGGAAAAAGTTTCCAAATCATATTTTGGCTTTTTTCTCAAAACTAATTTTTCAAGAAATTGGGTGCACATTTTAAGTTTGTGTTCAGCGAGTTTTCAACCATTTTACCTCAAATTTGGCGACAATGTTGCCACATAATTTGACACCAAAACCGTGTCTCCAAATTTTAATTTTTGCTTTCATTGAAAAGTTATGATCCGTAAAAGAAAGAGGAGAGGTGTTTCTTCGAACTTCAAAGTTTAACTGAGTGCAGAAAATAAACCAGGCCAGATACAAAAATCCCGAGACACGGTTTTTGAGACAAAGGTGTGAAGAAGTCGGCGCGATGTTCGTCTTTCTCTCCAGATCATTCTCGACTGGAGCGGAACCGATTTTGTGAAGGATGTACTTTTTAAAAACGTAGTCTCTATGTTCGACACAGTTGTCTTTTTTCTTTATCTAAATACGTTTTCGTAATCTTCGATTATTAAGCTTTCAGAAAATATATAGTTTGTTAGGGTCCTTGTGAAACGCCTGACGCTCAAACGGTGAAAATGCAATGTTGTCATTTGGGGTACCCTGATACCTTAAGATGGGCTTTTGCGAACAACGTGCAGCTAAAATAATGGCGGAATTTGATGATGCGAGGGCAGAAAAGTTGAAAAAAATCAAACTTCCACAACACAGATTTTCTTCAATTTTTCATAGACGTAGATAATCGACAATGAAAGTGATCCATCGAAAGAAAATCTGGGGTCACCGAACATTTAAGGGAGCCAAACCCGTGCATAGATATTAAAATACCCACAAGCGCTGTGTATCTACATTTCTCCAAGATCACGTGCGCTCAATGTATGACGTGACACGACATCGCGATGCGAATTGCGTGCGCAGTAAGGATGCGCAGAAACAATTACATGTAGCACGAACATCCTTAAATACATTAGGTTCGCTAAAATTTAAGCACAATATTGCACAACATAAGTTAAACAGGAACTAAGTATCACCGATTTTGTCTAAAACAAGGTGGGAAAATTGGGTGCTCTGTAGAATGTAGAGTACATTTTGCCACCTTCCTTTAGGTGGAACGAGCAAAATAAATTGAGCCAAATTACTGTTATGGTTCATGAACCCTTTTTGATGACAGTTTCCAAAAACAAAAAGCCGGACCTCAAAAAAACTCTGACACCTTGAATTAACAGCGGGGGCATTTGTTTTAAATTTGACCCTGTTGACCCAGTGTTTATTTGAAACTGGTGTTTATTTGAGGCCTGAGAAAATAAGGTGTGCTTGTTTAAATTCAATATACCTTTCCCATTCTTTTAAAGTAATTATTTTAAGCACTGGAACCCTGATTACCACTCAAACTAAATCTTTAACATCTCCCTTCTGATTTAACTTTTTGTCCTAAACAGGGTCCGAAATTAACTTTTTTATGTAGGTGTCAAGTGGCGACTGAAATTTTTTTTCTGTCGCCAGATTGAAAATTCTGGTCGCCAACAAGTGTGCGTAAAACTTTTGCTTCACAACGAAACACAAACACACGAAGTTTTTAAAGACGTTTCTTCGCTTAAAACATCTTACTCGTGAACGATCTCCAAGAGTCAGACTGTCATGTAAAAAAGGCATTAAATGATCGTGTAGCTTACATTTTAGTTGAAAAGGAGTTTTTGTTAAATAAATAGCTCTCTTAGTTTGAAGACTGAACATAACGGCACCTCTTCTGACTGTAAAGGAATCTTACCTTCGTTTTTGATCTAAATTATTTTTTATGGAGATGGTTGATTAGAGATTATTCGACAAGACAAGGGGTAAGCTTCTGCTGGAAATCAAAACGAAATGCTAAAAATCAAAAGCGAAATTAATTCCTTGAGCAGCGGCTCAAAACATTAACAAGATGCTGAGAGTTAGTCACCTGCTGGCGACTAGCCTTGAAATTCTAGTCGCCAACACTCAATTTTCAGTCGCATTGGCGACCAACTAGTCGCAATTTCGGACCCTGCTAAATGATTCCAACCAGGGAGGAAGGGGAGGGAAGGGAGGAGTAATTCTGATAGGGTGTGCAGCATACTTCTTGAAACCCTCACCCTATTTCAGCCCAAAATAAGTGATTTTCCCTACCTGATAGCTGTATTTCAGACCTGACCCAAAATCTGGTACACTGTTTCAGACCTGTCCAAACTGCTTTGGTTTGCATAAACATTTGAGAGGGGCTTCAAATAATTCCCAATATTAATCATAAAGCACTTCTCAAGAGAAGATAATAAAGAGGTACACTGTAGACCACACCATACATAAAATGTAGAATGTTCTCTTTCAAGATTTGGTACGCAGCAATCTATACATGTAAAGACAGGACCAGCAAAGAACATAAAAAACCAGAATTTCTGCACATTTTACAGTGAAAATCCTAATTATAACATACTCTCAACCCTGGCTAAATCTGTTACTCTCAAAATGATCATACCAGTCAAATTATTTTCATTTAAATTATGTTAAGTACAGTACCTTTTCAATTAACCATTTTCACAAATTTTATCGCACTTTTCACATGAAGGGTTCAAATTGTTGACTTGCATTGATTATCATGTGGAAGTCACCTTACATTCTTGAAGCTGTTTTTGCACAGGCAAATTTCCCATAGTATTACATTTGATGTAGTTGTCCAATACAAAGTCTGCTTAGTGCTCTGTAGTGACAGAGGTCGAGAGGGGTAAATCTGGGGGGTGGGAGTGGGGGCAAAATAAGGGCAGGAGCATTTGATCTTGTATTGATCCCAAATCGATCAACAAATTGTGGGTTTTTGACTCTTTTTCTACGGATAATAGAGCTACTAAAAAGTATATTCATATGGTAATTCTTGGCAAGAGCTTAAAATCAATATTGAAACGACGTCAGAAGACTTTTACGCTGCTTTCCGATACAATTTGCAGTAAGCTTACTAGTACACGAAATAGGAAAACAATAGAAGAAGAAGCCAACTTTCTCGACACCAGTAATTTTGTAGCAAAATACACGCAGTCTATAAACTTACTGTACAATCTTTTTACAACTGTAGAAAACAGTAAGTTCATTAAGACAAGCGGCTGTACAAATACTGGCACTACACATAAGCCTTACGCTCAATCAATACAACCATAGCTACCAACCGAGCGTTTTAGAGTTAGCATAAACAGCCAAATTACTGATATCCTCACAGCAGTTGCTGTAGACTAAACGACCACTACCATGATCCCCCCTTGAAAACAAACTGATTCATCGAACTGGGGCTGTTTGCCATTGAGAAAAGGTTCAATATCGTAAATGCTCTTGTTTTAAAATACGCGTAGTTGCCGCCTGCCTTTCAAAATGAACTAAACGAACTCACCATTAAACCAACTAGATCCTAGTCCATTCTGAATTAAAACAAAAAGCAGGACAACCGAGAAAGAAGCCCAGTAAGTCAACATGTTTGACCACTTCAACGCCACGAGGCCGGCAGAACATAAAGCTTCCCTTGATTACGTGAAGTGATGCACGTCGCACGTTTTTACGGCTTTTCCGATCGTGGCGACGCGTTTGCGCGGTTACCAAGCCTTTGACTTGTGGACCGTGGACTGAGCGCGAGTGGAGCGTGGAGCTCGTGATTTGCGCACTTAGTCAGCGAAACAAAACAAAACTCGTTCCGCTTCAGCCTGTTGCAACCGTATGGATTTTTTTTCCGTCACAGAAATTGAAACTTATAGTGAGTCTTTCTTGCAGGTCACAGACATAAGCACACCGTGATCCGGTTCAAACATACTGATTAACTGACCCTACTGATACTTAGGCCTACACAAGTCGCGAACTGAGAAGTCGTTGGCTGACCGGCATTTTGTAGTCCTTTGTATTGGAGAAGACAAATTGGTGAAACAGTCATACACTAGAACTCAGAATAAGTTCGTTCCCAGTTATGGTCCTTCCCTCCCTGCCAGGTGTCAGACTGATTCTGGTATAGAATGCTTTCGGGAATGTTTTAGTCGAAGATCATAGTGGTTTATATGTACAGTAATAAAGGAGGAAGAGGAGAATGATTGACTTAATCTAGTGTTTATATCACCCTGATTTGCTTCCACTAGAAACAGATCAGTCCTTCTATAGCTCAGTCAGTAGCAATTGACTAGTGCGCGGATCTCATATAGGGGCGTTCCTGCCTTAAAGCTAGGAAGCATGTGCTTACAGGTCATTCTATATTTGTTAGTGACGCGTCAGTTGAACATATCTCAGTCGAACACGTTGAAACCCATCACGTCAACTCCCTAGGCCACTACCCCTAGGTTTGACTGTCTTCACTCCTCAGTACCATCCTGACCGACAACTTCCCTTATACCTCACTCTTGGACTCGTTTCAAAAGTCGCTGGAACCCAGTTTAACGGTCAGACTGATTCGGCTAATACAAATTCGCCAAAACAATTACAACTTTTGCTCATTTGTAATAGATTGGGCACATGAAAAGTTCAGTGTTTGAAATGCTGAAATAAAAGGTTTGACCTTTGTCATCAGAAGAACCCCGTCCGGGAGGTTTTTCGGGAGTAGCTTTCATCCTGCCGAAATACACCTCGAGATATTCAACCTTCGAGACCGGCATGTCGTTCCGCTCAAATCCTTCTACAGTTCAAGACGTTATCATTTCTCATCGTTATTCATCACTCCAGTTTATATATTTGCTGAAAGCGGTCCATTATTTTGTACGAAACACTTTTTTGTAGACACAGCTGTACACGACTGTTCACAGTTCAATTACACTGCACCTCGTTGCCATGGAGATGCAACGTTCAGTTGCTAATTGCGATACTGGTCCAGGTGTTTGGTTTGGTCACGGCATATTTCTGCTCCAGAGCTTTCAGCTGAAAAGGAACATTAAAATGTGTTGTTTTGTGATGTTACTGACTGACTTGGAGACCTTAACCAAAGAAATAATTTTTTTCCCAAATGTATCGTGGAGCAGATTTTAGTCAATTTAATAATTACATATAAATGCGACTACGTAGCTCAAACCCATTAACGTCACAGTTTGCCATTTTAAACTTTTCGGTTTTCTTTTAACAAAACAGAATTCTTAATGAGTGCTCTGTTTAAAATATTGGACGCAAATTTGAAGAACAGCGATAGAGGCACGCGTTGAAACTTGATTGGGCCGTATTTCTTTCCTTTTTACACGGGCTTACCATCCTCTTTTGCGTGGTACACCCGTGTGATGTTTAGTGACAGTGATTTTCCAGTTCACAAGTATCAGTCGATTACTGGCATGATTTGATTACCCGCTGTTCTGTTCTTTGTCTGTTTTGTTCGTTGAAAGTTTGCGAGAGCGGTTTTGCAGACTTCAGAATGTTAACTCGCTCAGAAGTCATGAACCAGTCAAGTAGGCAGGGAGAGAAGAGACGAAAGGAAACGAAAGGACTGTTTAGCAGATTGATTCGAGTACAGAAGCACATATATACCAACACGTTTATTTAGCCTAGCGCTAATACAATAAAAAATTTAATGCTTAACCTTCGGACGTACAAAGGTAATTCCATACACTTGTATCATTCAATGTCTAACTGTAACTGTTATACTACATATTGTAGATCATTGTAACGACTTTCCGATTTTCATTAGATCCCCCGAAGAAGGACATCTTGACTGTCCGAAATATCGGGAAAACCAAATGGCTTTACCTCGGTGTAACTCACGGGTGACGTAAAACAAAGGAAAAAAATCATTTTAAACAATACCGTACAGCAAAACAAAAGCTAACAAACAAAGAAAATCTTCAATGAGTCAGGTTCTTACGCCGAGGTAAACCCAACCAAATTCTCGCGTCGTTTTTCTGTTTGTTTTTTTTTTCCATTTAACAATTAGATTATGAGCTCGAGATTTCTATCGCGTGATAGTTGATGAGGCCGAAGGCCGAATCAACATGATCACGCATAGAAATCGAGAGCGAATAATCTAATTGTTTTAGTATAAATCTACTAGACGTTCAAAACTTAACAGTAGACACTACATGTTTTTATTGAAAAATGATATAAATAGGTCACACCGCGCGCGGAAAACACTCTACTCACTATCTACAACAGAATAGATAGTAGCGTAGCCAATCAGAGAACAGCATTAGTGATAGAACGCTAGTAGATTTATACTAATATAGTCTATTTACAACAGGGAGGTAGGGGGTTGGTGGACCCCCGCTTGGGTTTTTGTTGTTACCATATTTCGAAAAGATTTTACCTTTGGTAGATAGTGATGTGCTCTACAAGATATGGTAAAAATTATGGGTTGTGGTACTGCTGGAGGCCTGTGGCGTCATCCAAAAGGCGGCCATCTTAGATTTTACTCAAAATTAGGAATTATCAAAAGACGGTGGGAATTGAAATGTAAAATATGACACAACTCAACATTTTTTTTGTCGACACGCATTTTTATTTATGGCTTGACCACATGCTACTTGTGAAGTCACATCTCGTAACCATAGCAACCGATTCTCAACAAATCCGTTTACCAAAATGTGTCTAAGAGATATGCGTACAGCTTCCGAAAAAAAGGCTGCCCTGGGTACCAGAGGTTCTTTCGCGGCACGCTTTCGCAAGAGGAAACATAAGAGGCGTGTAACATGAGAGAGATGAGACCGCGAGAAGGCCTCTGCTGGCACCCAGGGTAAAAAACGGCAGGTGCTGATAAAAAAATCCTCCGGAAGGAAAAATTATTGAAGCCCCGAACCTTTATCGGGAGCCCGAATCCCGAGGTCACTCTCCATTCTACTACTAAAAGCCCGAACGAAAGTATTAATGCTGGTTCAGTGGAGCCCTCAGGGCCCAGTTGTTCAAAGCAGGGTCAAGCTAACCCAGGATTAGCGTCAATTTTTAACTCCGTTTTGTAGCCAAACGATACGGATTCCTGTAAATCTTTTTTTGGCACACATTCTGAATTTGGTTGCTTTCAAACGGTCACCTGGAATTTGCTATGAAAACTCTTTTACTGAATATAAAGAGAAAGAGGGACTTTGGTTAAATTTTAATCCCCGTTAACGTTAACCAGCTTTCGAACAACCGGGCCCTGGAGTTAAGGGATGCCGAGAGCCCCAATTTTTCCGTGCTGTATTTTTTTAGCTGGGGCCAAACTTAGGAGATTATTTATATGTTTCCATTGACGACACTGTTTCTTTTGGCTTTCCAAAGTGTAAACAACGATAGCTGGCATACGTGCCATTTTCCATTTGAAGACAACTGCTCAACATCACCAAAATGAATGGCAGCCGGATGTGACGTGACAAGACAGTTTAGTCAGGGATATATAATTTGCATACATGACCCAGCATATATAAATTTCAGCTCAGCTCGTATCAGGCGTGGCGGAACGAACACTCGGTCATTAAAAGTTTACAAGGGAATCATTTGTCAACAGCAGAGCTGAAAAAGTACGGTATGTGTTTTTTCTCCTCCAGTTCAGTATTTAATTTTACCAAAGCAGGGCAAACAGAAAGCTACAAGGCTATAGAGTCTATAAAGGGCGGATATTTTGATTCAACAGAAACAGAGGGTGCTGCAGAGAGTACCTGAATCGAAACTTGGTGACCTCCGATGTTCCTAGAAGATAGCTTTTTTGGTTCACAAGTACGTCTGCACGTAAAATGTTTCTTAATTCAATACTTTGGTCGCAATTCTGAAAAATCGTGGACTTCCTCGCGGGCTCGTGGCCATTTGTCCTGCATTGACCTGCGTTCATACAAATATGTCTTCAATGGATACAAAAGAATACCGAGCTTTTAACAAGATAATTTGAATATTTTTATAGTATTTTACTGATTCTTATCATTCATGATAAATCGTATGGAAAATCTTTTCGAAAGGCGCTGTATAAAAAGTAAAAATACTGTATAATAGTATCAAGTTCAGTCGCACGCGTGACAGGATGAAATAAGGCTCAGAAAAGAGACCATTTTTTCATGTCTACCCTTCACTGATCTAAGAAACGTCCGTGTCCGGACCAATGTCACCAATGGCCACTACGCGAAAATTGTGGGTCTTTCTGCAAGTACCTGGTCGAGGTAACTGTTACTCTGTACAGAAGTGCTTTATGGCCTGTAAACTCACGACAGGGGGACTCGAATTGCATCTTTCTCTATTACGAGCCTCTCAACTGCAAAATAGCGTGCAACTTATATGCATGTCAATGGCGTGCATTGTTATCTGAATTGGCAGGGTATTTGGCAAAAACTCCCGGTTAAATACTAGGAATAATGATACGTTTAGTAGTGCGACCACGAACATTTAGATATAGAATTATTGCAATAATTGTCGTGAAAAAAGATGGAAATGTCTGACATGTGAACTGTACGTATCCGCGATATCTCACGGAAGGATTAGTTGTCCATTGGTGGCTGTCGGGGTGTGGAGGGGGGGGGGGGAGCTGACAGAGACGTTTTGTCCCAGAGATCGTAGGAGTCGCTTCTTTTGTGAACCACTGTTCACAGAATCCAGAATGGCGGAGTGAACTTAGTTGCTACTCTCGTTGGTTTTATGGGGGTTTTATGGGGGGTGGCTCCGCCTGGAGGTTCAACCTCTTTCCCCTTCACATAGCAGCTTTTAGCAAAATGGTGGCATATTCACTAGAATTGTGCATCTTTCTGGTATATGAAACATAAGGCAAAGGCAGAAGAATATCCCCTACTTAATTGGTACAGCAGGGCTTAACAGAACCGCTGTTAATAATCATTTTCAATAGTAAGGAATTTCTGCTCAGCTTGTACTGCCCTTTCTGGACTTTCGAGTCACCAAGGGTTCACAAGTCACCGAAAGTCATCTGTATTTAAATTTACTGTAATATAAAGCGACAGAAACACAGAGAACCACAGAACGGGAAAACGATTATATTTAGTCGTAACCTGCGATCAGGCTCTATTTTCGTTTCACTCGGTGAAACATTAAGGCGGGACGGGCGAAACGAAAAATATTTTAGCGAGCGACCAACGTAAGAGAATATGAGAGCGATGCTGAAATTCGGCCTGATCGCAGGTTAATTTAGTCGCCAAACGTTCGATGAATTCAGAAGAAAAGCTAGAACAACTTCCAGTAAAACATTACATTCTTCTGTTCCTTCGTTCAATATGCAGCAAAATCGCCATATCGCCTGCAGGATTAAATCTTTTTAAAGCGTCCTGAACCGCTACAAAAATGTACATGTGCTTCCAAATATTACTTTTCATGTGGATACGTTCGTAACTGCTGCACGAAGGCTCGGGGATCGACAAAGATAGAAGCACATGAACTTGAACATTTGCTCACATGCTTATTCACGTACCCGCAAATTTTGGGGGTAGCATAAAAGACAAGCGCTAGTCAATGGCCCAAATATCTTTCTCCACCAAATTAGTTGCGCCCAGCTCAGCTCACTTCGCTAGTGTCGTTCTATGTTGTATACGTCAGGAGAGTACTGAAACTCCTCACAAGTTATTCCTCTGGAAATGCCTAGTCGCTTCTATGCAGTGTTTTGTGCGTAACTTCGAATAAAGACTCTGTCGCTTGTGGGGAAATGCTAGGGCCGATTTATACGGTACGATTTTTCCTCACGACTGTAGTATGCGACTTGCTCACGTCACGTCCACATCACGAATCGTGTCGTCTAAATCAGACGTACAACATCTTCACGACAGTCGCACACAACACAAAAAATGTCGTAGGATTTTGAAACATGCTTTAAAACCCTACGACAGTCGTAGCCACAATCAAAATGTTAGAATGACGAGTTGTATCCTATCGCCCTATCTTCCCAGGCGAATCTTGGAAAAAGAGACGGGTTAAATAAAGAAAAATACACCACATTGTTAGTCTGATGCATCACTCACTCATGCGACATTAGCAAGATTTGTTTAATAGGCAATATCATGGACTTTTCTTGTTTTCTGAACAAAAAACAGCTAACTTTATATCTAATAACTTGTTCAAACATGAATTGATACTAGACTACAAGGGGACAAAGTCAGGTAGATTTTTAAGCAAAGGACGAGCCGCAATTAGTTTTGACCGATATTACAGGAGACGCAAGTTAAAAAAGTTGAAAACGTCCGCCCGTCTTTTTCAAGTTGCAACCCGTTTTGATCCCAGCCACCCAAAGCCAAAGATACTTATTTATTGCTTCCGTGCGTTAGAACTGCCATTTGTAGCAAACTCAGACCATTATTTTCAGGCTTTATTACCGCAGGTGCTTTGTTTTTGGCTTTTGTAAGTCATATAATAGATAATAGTTTCATTAGTTTGTAACTAAAGAGCAGACCACTACGGTGTTTCAAAAGACCGGATGCTGTTTTTCATGGCTGCTTCTCACCGTTTTTAATTCCTATATATTCTGTTTTCAATTTCTTTAAAACTGCTCATGGTCTACAACCCTGGTCACATTGTGTTAGAACACTTCTCTCAATGTCACAATCCATCTGGCTGAATTTGCGGCTCTCACTCCCCTCAATGTTGAGTGAACCAATTTTTGGTCAGGTAGCAAGTCATTCAGGTTATCGAGCAGTTCCTCCTTCTGTTCAGAGATTAATAGTCGGGCTAAAGTGGGATGCAACGTAGTACCCACAGTCTTCCTACCTCATTGTCATTTCTTGATAGATTGTACTATTAAGTTATCAGAGGATTTCTTAGATTAATTATTGTAACAATATAGATACATCTCACTAAAACATTGTGTTAATTATTCTAACTAGTTGCATGCGTTTTTATTTGTTTTCAGCGACATCATGATAGCCTATGTAATAGCATTTGTTGTTGTGGCGATATTATCGACTATATTGTGGCGACAAATGTCTGTCAAGAAAAAGAGGTTTCCGAAACAGTATTCTCATGATCGTGGGCGTCCCATTGGTCAACTGGAGGATGCCTGGAGACTTGCTCATGACATCAATGGAAGTCTGATTCTTTCCAACACTTTGGTTTTAAGATCGAAGAAACCAATCCAAGCATCTGTAGTGAAAAAAGCAATGGAGCGGCTGATGAAGAGACATCCTATGCTGCGCATGTGCATCAAGAAGAACCCAGATGAAGATTACTGGCTGCGGAAAATGGAAAACGTCCACGTGGATCTACGCCAACTTGATTCTGAAGACTGGAGAAATGTAATGGAGGAGAGTTTGCTGGAGAAATTTGACGCAGAAAATGGTCCACTCTGGAGGGTGTCATTCCTGCCAAATGCGAGGTATGAATCAGAAACTGAAAGTGACTTCATTAATATGACATCATACCCGCATGAGTGCTTTTGCATATTTGCCTTTCATCACATCATAATAGACGGAACATCCTATTCTAGAATGTTTGCAGAATTTATTAACTTTGTGGCCAAGTTAAACAGCAATGAAGAACCTGAAGTAACATCCATGCCAATGTTGCCACCACTGGATGTATACACGGATGAAGTTGTCCCACTTAAATGGTACCACCACCTGATAAAACTGGTTTTGGAAATACTCTGCTCTATTCCTGGATTTCCTGCTCTCATGTCTGGTCTAATAGAGGAATGAGTGGAGAAGGAAATCCCTTTACCCAAAAGTACGGTGTGGAGATCCAAAGAAATCCTCAAATGCAGCCAAGAACCAAAATTATTCCTGTAGAGTTTACAAAGGATGAGACATCAAGTTTGTTAAAGAAGTGCAAAGAGCATCAGACCACTGTGCAGGGTGCTGTCCAGACAGCAGCTGGTGTTGCCATGGTAACCATGCTGGAGAAGCAAGAGTTTGAGGTAGAGACTAACGTCACAGTAAATCCCAGACCATTCTTCAAGTCCAAAGTACCGAATGAATATGTTGGGCCATATCTGGCCTTCCTTCGATGTAAAAACAAAGTTTTTACATCACCTAACGCTAAGAAATTTTGGAGTATGGCTAAGAGTACTTCCGAAGACATCCATGCTAAGCTGAAGAAGAATGAACACATGGAAATGTCGCTGATGTTTTACTACTTGTCTCCTTTGTTTCATCAAAGCATGACTGAATCAACCAAAGATGACAAGTCTGGCCGACGTTCCAGACAACTGGTCGTCTTTACTAACCTCGGCTACTGTAAATTTCTGGATGGATCTCCAGATGCTGATGTCATCTTACGAGCCAGGTTTGGCTGTTCTGCTGAACACCAGCAAGGACACATTTTTGCCAACAACCTGGCAACATTCAGTGGCAAACTGTTTTGGACATTCGTATATTACAGCAACATTACAAGTGATGCAACGGCTCAGAGATATGTTGATTTAGTCAAAGAAACTATTCTGAAGGCAATCTCCTAAGATAGTTTAGACAACAGCTGCCCACTCTCTCAAGAACCTTTGTTTTTGGATACCGTCCAGGCGGGAAGTTTCTTTAATCTTGAGAAGGTAACCATTTGCTCCCCTGCAAAAGGTACAACAAACTCGCCAGAAGAAAACTCCCAGCATACCATTCTACACTGATTTATAAGTCATTGGCACTCTATACCCTCAAACGATATGTTTATACCCCTTATGTATACATTATCACTGCCGTTTTTGTTTTGAACTACTTTTGAGCAATCGGTCATATTGTACTTTGGAAACTAAAACAGTTGCGTCCGAGGTTTGAGCCAATGCTTGATTCTTCTGATTACACAGTCACTGTACATTTACTAATCTTAAGAATAATATAATATAGTTTTTTTTGTCCAGAGAAGGAAAGAATGTACGGTATGTTAAATCGGTACGTCGTATATAACCTAATTGAAAACATTAATCACGTTGCGTAAGTCCAGAAAAAGCAACGAGTTTGTAAAATCGGAAAGATTGCAAAATACCCCGCAACTCCCAAGTGAAGTGCGAAGCCCTTTGTAAAAAGGGGTGAAAAACAATCGGCACCATTGTTATTCAATGAGATGCAAATGAACTGCGGGGTATTCTGCAATCTGGCCATAAAATCTCCCAAGTATCTCAATGTGCATGCATTCAAGTTAAATGATCGCTGCAGCGATCTCTTCTTCATTTAAATTTAAACATTTAATCCTGGTCACTGAAATGTCCTGTGGCCCACTTTCGAGTTAGTTTAGTTTAAGTTGCCACGACAGCTGATTGTTTTCCAAATTTAGTTGAACTTCCAAACCACTAAGTGTGGTGACATCCCGGATCGAGGCATCAAAGCATAATCTCAGCTGCATGCATCCTTGCAAAAACTGCAACCTGTCCTATAAAAATTAAGTAAAAGATGCAAACGAAACGCACTATTTTTGGGACGGCGTTGATTGTATACCCATAACTCAACCTTCTAACGAATAGAAGAAGCTTAAGATAGTCCTAACAGTTCTACATCGCTCTCCGTCACTACCAAAACGCTCAAAATAGTGGGGTGCAACGCTAAAGAAGGGGTTAGCGTACAGTATTTAAAAAACTTTAATCAGCTTCGCGCTTTTACACTTATAAATGGAAATGTTTATCTAGAAGTAGCTAGCTAGTAGTTTGTAAGTAATTGATCCTGTTGGTAATTTAGTAATTTTCTCTTACAGATTTATGCATTTATCTATCGCTTTGATACATAACATGTAGATAGGATAGCGTAACGGGCAGAGCTCCAGGGAAAATAACATTGTCACAGAAAATCATGACCATTAAGATTAATTTGAATAGATATTTACTCATGTCTGGAGTATGTCTTCCGCAAAAACAAACAAACACAAAAACTAAAACAAAAATAAACAAACAGAAAGACAAGGAAAAAAGTTACCTTGCAGGATTCCAGCCTGCGGTCTTGCCAAATGCTGTTGCATGATCAGTGGATGATAGCATGATGTGAAAGCCTTCATGAGCCACGAAGATAAGCTACTCTGCAACGTTAATCCCAAAGCCTTTTCTCTTCTACACTCTCAACGAGGAAAGCAGGAGGACCCAACGGATCGTTTCGGTGAAATATCTGTTTGGAAGACCTTAATCGCCTCAGAAATTCGGATTAAAAAACTAGTCTTTTTTGGCGAGATGTCACCTCAAACTTTCGTTAACATGATAAACTTACTTCCTTTTGTTTTCCGACGGACAAATATGTCGTTTAGAGCCAGAAATAAAGTCAGCTAGAATTTTCAGAAAGCCAACAGCAGCTCGGAAATTCGGTGAATGAGATTCTGTTCCTTAACATTTTCTGGTACTTGAATTGTTAGCTTACATGTAAGAATTCGAACAGATCGACTTGTCTTAGCTTACACAGATGTCCATTAAAAAGACCTTGACACAATCTGAGAAAACAGGAAACGACATTTGAAGTATTTTGCCTAAATTTTCACATTCGTTGCCCCTGGGAAAAGATAGGGCCCTGGAAATGAGGTTGGCAACTCTGAACTCTCAGTAAATTTGGATATAAAAACCCCGTGCCATAGCTCTGCTATAAAATTCACACTTACCATCTTTTAATATTTTGTTACTGTTCTCAAATATTAGGCGACTTGTCGCATACTAGAACATAGACACTAAAAAAGCTGTTCAATGTTCTATCAATGTTCACGTGTTGATTGTCTCCTAATACGGAAAGTGTTCAAAAACTGATGGCAAGTTCATATCAACTTAGAAAGATAAAACCTTGAACGTTGAAAACTCAAGGTTGGTGACTAATCGAAAGTTTCCCAAAGATTAGGGGTGCTTAGTCATATATAACACCTGTTACCTACACATAGTATGAAGCTGTATGTGTCAGCACTGCAGATTATGCCCATATGTCAGTAAAATTATTGTCATGTGCAGTATTACAACGTCGAGATGCTTTAAAAAAAACTTCCACATAGGGCGCAAAGGTTATGAGAAGTCTATTAAAAATGGCTGAATTGCAATGAGGTACTACCGTGAACTTTCTGGCACTGACTGGTGAATTGTAAATCAACGTTTACATCAAAACTTGACTAAGACGTTTCGATCGAAAAGCTTCGGCCGTCTTCGGTTTGAAAGTTGGCAAAAAAAGCAACGGCTCACTTAACGGTTCACCTTTCGCGCGTGCTTGGCTGACTATGGGGGTATTTACATGAGACAGGGACGAACTCAGACCGGTATGAGTTCGTATCGGTCTCCATACATTTCTCCAGACCGGTCTGAACGAACGAGACGAGTTACTTTCGTACCGGTCTGAGTTCGTATCGTTCTCATGTAAACGGAAACGAATCTCAGACCGGGTCCAGGACTAATATGTTCTTTCTTTTGGTTTCATCATTTTTGCTGTTTCTTAGCAATGATAGCATCACTACTGCAGATAACATAGTCTATATCGATAACATAAGTAAACAACACGTAGAAAGTAGTATCAATTGAATATATGCTTGCGTTATAATGCGTGGGAGTACGCCATTTTGAGATACTGCACAGTACAAAGGCCGCCCAATGAGCGTTACTTTATATTTTTCTGTCGTCAGTAAATTCTTCAGTTGTCTATCGGCGTAAATTGTGTGCCAGTTGGTTTATAACATGTTAAATAATCGAATTGTGAAGGTTATATAGCTCCAAGATCTGCTGTCTTTGAGTTCGTACCGGACTCATGTAATCGACGAAGCATTTCGTCCCGGTCTCACGTAAGCGGCTGCAAAAATTTCGTACCGGTACAAGTTCGTACCGGTCTGAGTTCGTCTCGGTCTCATGTAAATACCCCCTCTGACTTTCGTACCGGTGTCCTAGCCGATTTTGTCCCCCCTGGATTTTGTCCCCCCGGACCAAATCCGCTAGCGGATATTGTCCCCCGGACAATATCCGCTAGCCGATATTGACCCCCGGGAGACAATATTCGCTAGCGGATTTTGTCCCCCCTTCGCGAATTTTGTCCCCCCGTCAAAAGTGATCATACTTCGCTATCGTACTCCTGGAGTCGTAAACGAATAAAAGAAAAGACGATTAAATGTGAATACGAATATTTCATGAACATTGAAAAGACGAAATAGACAAGGTAAGTCTCGGTGTTTACCAAACACCGCATTGGAAAAGCTATGTTTTTCTCAACACGGCCCGAAGCAACGTTTTCCAATCGAAAATCAAGTGTCATTTTTGTTGATCCTAGGCTAAAGTGCAGAACCAAATTTACAATTGCTTTTTTTTGTTAGTTTGTTGTATACGTCTGAAATTAAATAAATCAACTTTGTTTTACGAGGGTTGCACATAACTTTCGACTAATAAACAATGTTCGGCTAACAAGTCCCAGTGTCAAGTTTGTTTATTAGAATAAATGTTCGGTTGAGTGAATTTACAAAAACCTGAAAAGATACAGGACAATAAGATTACTGGACTCTAATTAATTTTTCGCTTGCCGATAAAACAAAGAGCAGTTTTCTCGACTTTTACTCTAGACAATAGATTTCTTTTAAATAGCTTCCGACATTAAACAGTTTTTCGCTTGCCGATAAAACAAAGAGCAGTTTTCTCGACTTTTGCAGCGTAAGAAGTGTTTTTTGTTGCATAAGCTTTGTTAAAAGTAGTTTACTCCACTTTGAACAAATTATCATTATGGAGTAATCAATAGTTACTGCATGGACAATTACTCGCTCAAAAAGACTAATTACATTGTCTTTTTGTTTACATTTCACAACTTTTTTTAAGAGATTCCGCGACTTCGTTAAAAAGTTTTTTTTGTAGCAGTTCCGATAAAGCAAGTTTGTCGGCTATTCAGTAGCTGCCTGCGCAAGCGTGTAGACAGTGGTTAGAAAAAGGGGTTCGCCTAAAGCGCAAAAATGAAGTTAACTGTTACAGTTAAAAAGCAAGTTAAACAAGTAAAAAATATGCTTACCGCGTATTTTACTGATTTGATAATTCATTTTGACTGACTTGATAATTCATTTTTGTTTTGACTTCATCATTCATTTTGTAAACCATTTTTTAAAGTCCGCCTTCCGAATTTCGAACGGTTATCCTCATCAACCGAAATTCTGCAAAATTTGATAACAATAGTTTATTAAAAGTAAATGCTCTTTTTAAAAAGTTATAGCCTGCGAATAACATTTGCTTGTTTGTTAATTTTTCTGAATAACTGAGCGAGGCGTTAGTGGAACGTGTGATAGCGATTGTGTTATTGTTAATACGTCCTTCACAATGAAGTTTCAGCTCCGCCTACAACAAACAGTTTTATCTGGACTGTTTCTATTGTTTTACTTTATCTGGACTGCATCTATTGTTTGCGTTATGTATAAAAAGGGTCACTATTTCTGCTAAAATTAACATTAGTCTCGTGCTTCCTTACTGTGAGCCATGGCGGAAACGAAAGCGTACAATGAAGTATTCTACTATCTTCGCGATAACCAGTATCCCGATGATTTTACTAAAGACCAAAAACGGATTATACGTAGAAAAGCGCAAAACTTCGTCTTGGACGATGGTGCGTTGTTTTTTGTTGGTAAAAAGAACAGCCAACCAAAGAGATGGGTCCACAACACAGACGAGCAAGAGAAAATCCTGAAAGCTTGTCATTATGACAAACTTGCCGGGCACTTTGGCCGTGACAAGACACGAGAAAAGGTTTGTACAAAATTCATCCATGCAATGATGTTTGTCTAGAATTTTGATATTGTGTTGAAAATTATGTTTATTTATTTAGTTTAATTTATCTGTTAATAACTTTTATGCTCTTGTCCTTCTCTCAGGTTACATCCCGCTATTACTGGACTGGAGTAAGCGAAGACTGCGATGAAACAGTCAAGCATTGTGATGTTTGCCAGCGTACTTCGAACAAATTCAACAAGCCGTCAGCCCAGCTCCATCCCATTGCAGTACAGGACACTGTATGGCATCGAATTGGCATTGATCTTGTGGGACCCCTACCCGAGACGTCCCGTGGCAACAAGTACCTTATCACCTGTACCTGTTATTTTAGCAAGTGGCCAGAGGCAGCTCCTCTTGAAAGCAAATCGGCAGAAGGTAAGCGATTTCCGATGTTAGCTTTGTCTTTCAACGGAGTTCGCGTTTTTCTAAGAGTTTGGGTTACCGTTAGTTGCAACTGTTTTTGTTCATATTAAGGCGTAATTAAAAGTAAGAATTTAGAATTTGTTTCATGTCGACGTTGCTTAAGACTGAGAGAGTAATTTTTGAAAAAATCATTTTAGAGCGATTATTAAAGCCGCAACTCAAACAAGCTTAAGATTAACGTTTTCGATTCATTGCTAACAGGAACCGTAGTTAGACGCTGTGTTTAGTCAGGTCTTTTGTTTACGACAAGCTTTGCAATGAATTATAGTAAATTTCTGAAATAACTTAGAGACCAGCATAGAACGCAAAATTGCATCGCTATTATAAGAAGTGACTATATTTACTATAATAAATATGGCAGAATTATAACACGTTTTGTGTTGTCATTCGAGGGAACGTTGCAAAAAAGTTTGCAAATGGAAAGTTTACTGAGTAAGAGGGAAACAAAGCTTAAATAACAATTGTTGAGGGGGGGACAAATTCGGCGAAGGGGGACAATATCGGCTAGCGGATATTGTCCCCCCGGACAATATCCGCTAGCCGATATTGTCCCCCCTTCGCCGAATTTGTCCCCCCCTCAACAATTGTTATTTAAGCTTTGTTTCCCTCTTACTCAGTAAACTTTCCATTTGCAAACTTTTTTGCAACGTTCCCTCGAATGACAACACAAAACGTGTTATAATTCTGCCATATTTATTATAGTAAATATAGTCACTTCTTATAATAGCGATGCAATTTTGCGTTCTATGCTGGTCTCTAAGTTATTTCAGAAATTTACTATAATTCATTGCAAAGCTTGTCGTAAACAAAAGACCTGACTAAACACAGCGTCTAACTACGGTTCCTGTTAGCAATGAATCGAAAACGTTAATCTTAAGCTTGTTTGAGTTGCGGCTTTAATAATCGCTCTAAAATGATTTTTTCAAAAATTACTCTCTCAGTCTTAAGCAACGTCGACATGAAACAAATTCTAAATTCTTACTTTTAATTACGCCTTAATATGAACAAAAACAGTTGCAACTAACGGTAACCCAAACTCTTAGAAAAACGCGAACTCCGTTGTATTATTATTTTACGGCTTAAGTGATCTCCGTTCTATCCTTATTTTACGGCTTAATATAGATAAACTAACGGTACTTAATCTTAGAAAATCGTGATCTCCGTTCTGTTCCTATTTTACAATTTAACGCTCTTTGTTTTATCGGCAAGCGAAAAATTAATTAGAGTCCAGTAATCTTATTGTCCTGTATCTTTTCAGGTTTTTGTAAATTCACTCAACCGAACATTTATTCTAATAAACAAACTTGACACTGGGACTTGTTAGCCGAACATTGTTTATTAGTCGAAAGTTATGTGCAACCCTCGTAAAACAAAGTTGATTTATTTAATTTCAGACGTATACAACAAACTAACAAAAAAAAGCAATTGTAAATTTGGTTCTGCACTTTAGCCTAGGATCAACAAAAATGACACTTGATTTTCGATTGGAAAACGTTGCTTCGGGCCGTGTTGAGAAAAACATAGCTTTTCCAATGCGGTGTTTGGTAAGCACCGAGACTTACCTTGTCTATTTCGTCTTTTCAATGTTCATGAAATATTCGTATTCACATTTAATCGTCTTTTCTTTTATTCGTTTACGACTCCAGGAGTACGATAGCGAAGTATGATCACTTTTGACGGGGGGACAAAATTCGCGAAGGGGGGACCAAATCCGCTAGCGAATATTGTCTCCCGGGGGTCAATATCGGCTAGCGGATATTGTCCGGGGGACAATATCCGCTAGCGGATTTGGTCCGGGGGGACAAAATCCAGGGGGGACAAAATCGGCTAGGACACCGGCACAAGTTTGTACCGGGCTGAGTTCGTCCCGGTCTCATGTAAATACCCCCTAACATAACAACACATGCGAACGCTGCGCGAGACTGCGAACATTACGCTGACGCAAGCGATTTGTATTTGTCTGGGATTTCTATATGTTCGTTCCCCGCACTCTGGTCTCTCTGTGAATGCCGAGCCTCACAGAAAAAGCCTCTTGTGATAATCCTGCGCTTTGCCTATAATAGTGGTATGGTCAAAATCCATACTGTGGCCAAACTGATTTGTGTGTTGTGCAATTTTAGAGTTGCTGCATGTCGTAAAGACGGACTTCTCTTCTGTGTTCTTTGATTCTCGTAGGTTTGACCATAGTAAACAAAGTCACAGTCAAGGCAATTGTCAACCACACTTCCGGACTGAAATGTGGTGAGTTTGTCCTTTGGTCTTGGGAAGCAACTGCACAACGTGTTGAGCTGTTGAAAACCCACTTTGACTCCGTTGTTGCGTAAAACTTTCGATACTATTTACGCCTTTCACATAGGGTAGAAAAACAAACGATGTTTGTACTTCATCCGAAGTGTTGCTGTTTGAGACGCGATGGTCAGTGGCTTTGTGATGAGAGTCACAACTCTTCATAAACCGTAATGGACAATTATTGTTCATCAAAACTTTGACCACGGACTTCTTTCTTTTGCGTTTCCCTTCGCTTGTTGATGGAACTTTCTCCGCTCTCTCAAGGAGGGTATTCACCACGGACCTCGTGTTGAATGGGATGGTGCGAGTTAAAATCAAGATATTTGTCAAGAGGCTTTGTCTTGAAGCGTGGCATTCACAGAGAGGCTAAAATGCGGGGAAAGAACATAAAGAAATCCTAGAAAAATACAAATCGCTTGCGTTTAATGTTCGCAGTCTCGCGCAGCGTTCGCGTTTGTTGTTGTGTTAGTCAGCCACGCGCACGCGAAATGTGAACTGTGAAATGTGAAATGTGTTAAGTAACCGTTGCTTGTTGAACAAAGGGTGTTACTCCCAAAGGTGAGCTATTATTTAATCAACAAAGATATATATCGGGATTTGCATATGACGGTAGAAAAACTAATAAAAAAACATTGCTCTTGTCTCGATCAAAAGCTGTTCTGAAGGTGATATGAAAGTGATAAGATTTCAGCTGTCTTTGCAGAGAGTGCAATTGCCTCTAGAGCTGAGTAAAATGCAAACCACATTGTATGGTTTTTAGGACTGTGTACCCATAAACCAAACTTCTAACAAATAGAAGAAATCCAGGATCCAGGAATAGCAATGCTTGAAATCTCTTTTTGCTACAGAAACCAGACGCAAGCGCTGGGCCCGATAAGCCTTTGGACTCTTCAACCTGTTGGATTTGACAATGGATGAATGTTTAAGTCGGTAAATTATGATCGTCTGGGTGAGTGTAGTCCTGAGAAGAACTGATTGTGATGACATTGACTGACGTTCGACAACCTGGGCGGAAGTCATTATCAGAGTCAAGTGAATTATTCACTCAGTAGATGTTACAAGTCATTGGTCGTTGTCCTGATTGGTCAAGGAACAGCAGCAACAATTCAGTAAAATGAGTTTATTTTAAAATTATGTCTTGAAATTAAGATGAAACCAGCCTACATGTAGTCGTCTGCGAGTATGCTAGGTTAAACTTTAAAAAAAGGAGTTCAGGAAAAACAACAGTCTAGCAAAGGAGTCTAACAACAACAACAGTCTAACAAAGGTGTTTCAGGAAAAACAACAGTAGTTTTTCCTAAGCAAGTGGCCTTTTGAAGATTGAGTTCTAAATATGTTATAGTATTTCACGGAAAACGTTCAATAGGGTCTAAATTTTCTAGCAGACTTCATTTCGGCGATTCTCTTCTTGTCTTCATCAAATTTCTTTCTTAAGTGTGCAATATCTGTCAAAACACCAAACAAAAGAAAAAAGTGGGTCAGTACAAAAGAGATTATAAGTTTTGCTTAAAACTGAAATGCACCACTTATTGTTGTAATCTTCTCTCCACTTCTCCCGTGGCTGTGCAAATGTCTCAGTCTCACCGACAAGTGACGTCTCACTGGCTGCCTACCCTGTCTTTCTGCATGCCTGTCTGTCTGTTGTTAGTCAGTCAGTCAGTCAGTCAGTCAGTCAGTCAGTCAGTCAGTCAGTCTGTCTATCTGTCTGTCTGTCTGTCTGTCTGTCTGTCTGGCTGTCTGTCTGGCTGTCTGTCTGTGTGGCCTGTGTCTCAGTCTGTCTATCCAGTATCTACCCATTTGAAGGTTGGCGATTCCAGGTTAGCGTTTCATTACATAAGAAACTTTGCTCCATATTGTTTGTACTTACTGTAAACAGGTACCAGCAACCCAATACAGAAACCTAACAAAATGATGGCATTCCATCCGAGGGGGTGGGGGGTGGGGCGGAGTAGCTTGATGCTCCTTGTTACTTTTACTTCATGCTACAGAAAGCAGGCACAGATGAACCCTCCTGGTTCATTCAATCCTTTGGATTGGACACGCAATTATGCCTTCCATTACTACACCTACACTCTATAAAACCCGGTCGGTTAAAGAACAGTTAATGTACTGTATTACTCACGTTCTCTCCTTGTCTCTCGTTGTTGAAACTGATAAAAATTCAACAGTGCTCGCTACAAAAAAAGAAAACATCGACTTCATTAAAAGTAAACGAAAACACTAAAGACCCTTCATGCTGTACCAAAAGGAAAGTTCTCTTTCTCCTCCGCATTTGTTTTGAGCAGTTAACGACCAATGAAAAAACAGCCTGGTTTAACGGAAACCAGCAGATATGAGAGAAGCACTGGCTATCTCATCCATGCAGGTCCATGGTGCATTTTGCAAGCTTTCAACAAGAAAGCATCTGCGTATTTGATCAACAGCAAAAAAAAAAAAAAAAAACATACATGGGAAATGCACTTAAGGCTTCAAAATTAATTTTTGCCAGGAGTAAATCTCTACTTTTCCTTTTCTTGACAAAAGGGAACGTGTATATTGACAAAACATGAGGGTTACTATAACAAGGTGGTATACCTTTTTTTTCTTGTTTCTCCTCTCCTGTAACTCAGCAGCATCAAGCCTGGGTGCAGCAGGGTTCCGCCCAGTTCTTCCTACAGTCACCCATCCTTCATCATCAGGCTGGTTTTGTGCTTCTGCTGCTTCTTTGTCCAGCTGATACAGTTATAATAAAAATGCTGCTTGTTTTTTTTTTACATTTTATGTACAGTACAACCCCACGTTATGACAACAACTAGGGGTTTACCAATTATGCTCGCCAAAGTGGTTTCTGGCAGTGTGCTTTTTTTCTCAAAATTATGCTTAAATTATGCTTATTCATCTACAAAATTTTAGGGTCATTTATGTTCATGGGAAATTGTTGCAGCAGCTGGCCTACTAACAGACACCCCTCCTTAACAGATCTGCAAGTTGTGATGGACACTATCTTGCTTAGACTTCCTAAAAGTCCATTCTGTATCTTGCTTTGACTTCTGACTTCCAAGAATTGGCATCAAGCCCTGCAAACTTCCGGTGAGTCCCAGTCTTCGTCAAAACTAAATGAAAACTTTTGGCCTCATGAAAATTAGCCGAAGTGATGACTTACAGTATGTTTTGGCTTTGAAGCGTAAATCAGTGAGCAAAATACATGTATGACTTTGGCTTATAACATGCTTTAAACTGACCCAAATACATGTACGCCTGTAAAAGCCTCAGTACAGTCCCATGTTAACCATACCATTTTTACAGCCTCTTCATTTTGGCCCTGAACAAAATCTTGCACATTTGCTCACAAGGATGTATTTTGTACAAAGCAGAAATAATAAGTAGTCTGCACATACCTGTTCCTTTTTCTCGTCAAATTTTGCCATAAATTCATTAACTTCAGCTTGTAGCTTTGTGGTATCAGGATACTGTAGATGGTATTCTTGGACCCACTCTAAAATGCAAGTTAAACGTGCTACAATATACTGTCATTATTAATTATTATTTTTGGCAAATATTTCAACAGAAATTACGTGAAGAAAGTTTCAAGTACATCTAGACATGTACCATTCTCACATTGAGAGTCTGCGAGTCACCTATTAGGAGATATGATAGTAGACTGAAGTCTGGCATGCTTGCGAAAATGAAAGTTCCAAGGCTTGATCTTGTTGTGAGATACATTGATTAACATTGGTATTAAATGTACATGTACTGTACATCTATTTGGTCAGTATTTAAAAAGTTAAACATCAAGCACAGATGTACAAAATTGTACTCTTTGATAGAATATAAATGTTACAACCGTATCATACACTATGGAATGTTTTTGAATTAACAATACTGCAGAGCTGTACACTGTATCAACAAAATCACAGAGAAAACTGCATGAAAGGCAGTGGGACTTGCTTTCATACTGCATTACTTACTTTTCATTCCTGTCACAACAGGATGTTTTGTTGTTGATAGCACTCTCACTGTAGAGCTGTCCAAATCTAATGCTGCAGTTATAGATGAAGACTTTTTGAATACAATGTAGCCAACTTTAAATCCCTAAAGAAAGAGAAAAACAAACATGCCCTCAGATTGTTCTTGGCATTAATGTGTATACTAAAATACCATGCAAAATTTAGGAAAATTCAAATTTTACACAAAACTAAACATTGGAAAATTTTAACATCCAAAGAAATGAAGCACTTCAACATTAAAATGTCCAAACGTCCAACAGTGCCTTGTTTTTTTGCTGGGGTGAAGTTAACATTAAATACCACAACAAAAAGCAATTAAAATTACATGTCCATATACCTAAAACTTCCACAGCAACTTATTTTTAAATCTAAGATAACTGTATTTCTTTACCTTATTTTTTAATACAAAATAACTATATTTCTTTACCACTTTTTGCTTGAAAGACTAAACAATGATTCGAGTAAAAAAGATGTATTGTGTGACATGAGCATGGTGCAAAAAAAAAATTGATTTCCCGGCAGGAATCAAACCCATGACCTTCTGACACACAGAATATAACATCTTTCTTATTCATTCACAAAACAATAAGAAATTTTACCATCTTTTTTTGGTTTGATGACTCAAGTGTTTGTTTACTACACATATGTGATCCTTAACTGCTGCTGAAAAATTATTAGGCAAACATACAAAAGGTAAGAAAATTCGTACAGAGCTGTACAGGTCACACGACAGTTGCACATGCATGTAAGAAATCAGAGTACTTCCTTGAAATGTACAAAGTAGATGAGCCAGGTTTGTGCAAACCCTTGCATGCATGGAGTTTCAGTTCAATTTTTTAAGTATCAATAGGCAAACCTTATAGTCCAATATTGACAATATTATAAGGGATGTAATTTAATTAATCTTGATTACATGAAGCCCTGTGGCTCTCACTCTATCGTGTGTGAAACAAGTGAACAAAACAAACTGATTTTTGGTACTCTTAGGCCCGTTCCAGATGTACTGAACCAAATCGATGAGGTAAGTTCAACACATTGTCAGTTTAGAATGGCACTTTTAGTTTGGAATGGCAAGAAATGTTAAGTTTGATAGCTATCTTCTCGTCTACTGAACCAAATGCTAAATTAAGTTAATATTGCTTTACTATAGATGGGCTAAAATCTCTGCAGTGGGACATGAAGCTTTAACCGTGTAGAAAAAACTATTGCTTGATCTTTGTGTGCAACTTGTGTTTTAGCACTCAATTCATAAGGTGCTTTGTTTATTTCTTTTAATCTTTGCTTTCACAAATGTACCTGTTTTAGAGTTTGCAA
Organism: Siderastrea radians; assembly: GCA_964017195.1. Lineage (NCBI taxonomy): Eukaryota > Metazoa > Cnidaria > Anthozoa > Scleractinia > Rhizangiidae > Siderastrea > Siderastrea radians. The sequence goes on along the minus strand of OZ024891.1, from coordinate 55,421,114 downwards.
TCAAAATCATTGGCCATTTATGGGAGACAGTGGTGTAGTGGTTACAGCTCTCCAAGATGCAACTGTTTTGGTCGCGTCGTGGCGAGTAGAAAACATTTTGGTGACTAAAATAGCAGCAAAAGATGCCAATTTGGCAACCTGTGTTTGGCTTTCATGTGCCAAGCCCTGGTGATTTTATTTGTTAGTGTTTATGGTCTTCTAAAGTTAAAGTGAGATAAACATTTGCATGAAATATTATTATTGTCTAGCGACCATTTTATTATTTTAGGTTGCCAACAGGCGACTTTGAAAAAAGTCGAGCTTGGATCACTGGGTTAGTGCATTGGACTTCAGAACTGAAGGTCGGTGGTTCCACACCCAGTCCCTGCCATCGTGTTGTTTCCTTAGACAAGAAACTTTACTCTCTCTCCACCCAGGTGTATAAATGGGTGCCAGCGACACACTACTGGCAGTGTTTTCGGTAGCATTTGGAAGTACCGGATGCAGTGGTTCAGCTGGCGGACTTGCACCATGCACGTCGCTAGTGTGAATGGTGAGTGCTGGAGGCATGAACTCCTGGGGGGGTCCGGGGGCATGCCCCCCCGGGAAATTTGTAAAATTTCCTGCGTTCCCTGGACCGGAGTTGGTTAACCGGGAAGGTCTTTTAAGGCGTTAAAAAATGCTCACAAAAAATGAAATATTTGACTGATTTGGCAATTATAATTATCGGTTTGCAGTTGTTCGTTGTTTTAGTTGATTCCAAAATGGACTCCAATCGGAAAGAGTATAATAAGAGTATATAAGAGTATATTTATAATTGAAAGCGTAAACGTTAAATTAATACAAATCACCTGCTGCGCTTAGGGCAAATCAAAAAAGACATTCTGCGAATAAACCACTTTATGCTTTGCACACATCTCCCCGCTCCACATCTTGTCTCACAGCTATAAATTGGTTTTTGTTTAAGAAGGAATACGCTATTACTATCGCTGAGACTACTAGAAACGGGAAGGTAGTCTAGCACCGAGTGATCGATCTGTTTCATGCTTGTTTGTTGTGTGGACTGAAAGTCTGAGAACCTTGCAAAGCTGCGGCAAAATAGCTCTCTCTAAGTGCTGCACATCTAGGATTAATTATTATTCTTAGATACATAATACACTTACCTTCAACTTGTCTTTTCTTTGCCGATCGCACAAAAAATCGCTTATTCTTTTCATTTTGGTGAGATGATGTACAAATAAAATGTGAGAAAGACTGATTCGGACAGATGTTCTCTGAGCAAAGGTCAGGGTCAGTTGTCGGCGAACTTGTCTGGTCAGTTATTATAGCTGGCAGGGGAGGGTGGAAGGGATGGGGAATGACGAATAATGATTTTATTATACATGTATATGACAGGAATTATCTCTTTTTTTCGATTGTACGCATTACATAACTAAGTGAGTAAAATAAGGGTCAAGTCTTTCTTCGATTAATAAATGAAAAAAAAAAAAGATTTTCACGCTTAAAAAAATAATTATTTCGTGTGTGAACTACCGGACGTTACATGTCAAACAACCAGACGTTGCGTCCGGCGTCTGGCCTGAAACGAAACCCCTGTGCTGGGGGTAACCCTGCGATGGACTAGCATCCCATCCAGGGAGGAGTAGCAATACTCTCAGTTGCTTCATGCTACAGAAACCGGGATAAGATTCGGCCGTGTGGGCCTCCTTGGCTCCTGTGTGACTTTACCAACCTACATTTTGGCAATGTAGTGTATGTCATTACCAAATCAAAAGTTGGACTAGATATCTATTAGCTACAACTCCTTGTATTGGTGACAAAGTGAATTGGTATGCTACTGTTTTGCAATAGTTGGGAAATAAGGGGAGCAACTATAGAATACAGGGCCATTCTTGGCTCAGCGGCTTTCTAGTTGAAGTCTGATTGCAATATAAGCGACTTAGGACAAGGTACATGTCCTTATTATTATGATGATGATGATGATGATGATGATGATGATGATGACGATGTCTGACTGAAAGGCGTACAGAATAAGACAGCTAGCTATATTTTGTCATGGCTCCCTGGCTCTGGGCTCTTCAGAGGAAGGTAAATATTTCAATGGATCTGTGGCTCGTCAGTCGATGGGTGGCTCATGGCTCCATGGCACTTCAGTGGGATTCACGGGCCACCAACCCGCTTCAGTGTTGCTTGCTACCTTTGACTGGCGGGTGCTTGACTTAATAATTCTGGAAAAGTGGCCCTGTATTCTCAAAGTCGCTCCACAGTCAAATTGAAATGCATTAGGTACGGCAAATGAGATATATGGAGTCTGAAAAAAGCCTTAAAAAACACTTGAAATACAGTCACCGTACCTTGACTTTCTCATGATCAGCGGCGATGACTAAAGATGCTGCTTGCTTTTCTTCCGACCCTGGATTTTTCTTGAGCTGAACATCTTTTAATGCCCCACAACAACTAAACAGGCGTTTCAAGGCTCCCTAGAAAACAACTTAGGCAGTTTAGGGCTTTCAATCCAGCTTGCGGTACTATTCAAGATCTTAAAAGAAGGAAAACGTGTTTACATGCATACACAATTGCAAAGCAAACACGTTTAGGCCATACCTTTGTGCAGTAAGGAGGGATATTTACAACAAATAGAGTCTTATCGGGTGGCTTTTCTGTGTCTTCATCTCGTATCGAATGCTTTTTGTAATATAAATAGTGATAAGAGCTACATTTCTCATTGAATTTCACGCAAATTGTTCGAAAACCAGCAACTTCGGTCGCCATTTTGATCACCAGCTGAGTAACCACGCTTGTGTCGGAGCATGCGCACGGGAAAAAACAAGGATAAGATGGCGGAAACGTTGGAGGATCTGATTGGTATTGTATTATTAAACTGCCTTTTATTTCTTTTGGTTTATCTTCCGTGTTTGCTTACACCAGAAAATGTGTCTTAGATAAAGCCACTGATCCGTCCAGAAGCCAGGACGGTGTTGACTACACTACTCCTGTATTCGACAGAATTAATCTGGACCTGGATGGGTGAGATTTCTACAATTTAGTTCATATTGTCACGGGATATTGTGCACTTGTTAGCAGCTGCTTGAAACAAATTGACAAGTCGATTCTCTTATTATGTTTTGCAGCCCACAGGATGGAATCCGTTACATGGCGACAAAAGTCAAGAGCGCCAGAGAAGAAGAAGCACTGCTTGGACTTAACGTGAGCTTGTGAAATTGTGTTCCCTTCAACAGCCAATGAACAACAAGCATGCACATGTATCCACCCATTTGATGAGTTTACCCAGGGATGACATTTCTTCCAGGACAACTCTTTATTTTTGTTTTAACCAATTCAGCTGTGTATAAAATATTAAGCAGACATATATTATGGTTTCTTTTACCTCTATTTTAATTTCTGTCCATAACTTAATTACCAAAACAAAAGAACAGTGAAATTAAAGTGCAAGTTTAAACATCCTCTGTAAGGGAAAATGGTGAGATTATTCCTATAAAAACAAACTATTTCCTAAACTAAAAAAGTATTAAACAAACTTACAAACTGAAATTGTACATAGTGGATATGGTTCTTTAGATAATTTAAATATTTTATGTTGTGTTACTAATGAGTGTAAGAGTGCTACACAAAACTTTGGATTTATCAACTGAGTTGATAAGGTAAATTGGCCACTGTAAAGAGATTGAAAGCTGACATTCTGAGCATTAGCCCTTCGTCAGAGTGACATATTCGCTCTGACGAAGGGTTAATGTACTTAAACGCCAGCTTTCAATCTCAGACTCTACAGTGGCCAATTTACTTAATCAACTTGGTTGATAAATCCAAAGTTTTGTGTTTCAGTTCCCCACTGATGCAGCACCACAGTTTCTTTAGAAACTAACCCTGCCCCTTGTAAGAATGCATTGGATTGTGTGACTTGAAAATTAATAGTTGTTACTTATCAACTTGTATTTGGTGAAGACTAAAAAACAGGCCGATCCTGATACAAAATCATATACCGTGCTTAGCAATTGTGACCGTGCTTAACAATTGTTACATTTGCATTGTTATGTGTATATATTATTTATGAGGATTTTTCATTACAGGAAAAAATCTTGTCCTTGCACTGAGGACAACAAAGAATTTGTCCAGGGTGAAATTATTTCTCTTAGAACTTTACTGTATCACACACACAGTTAGAGAAAAAAAACAAGGCACAGAGATGAAATTCATTTCAGCAAGAATTTTTTTGAGGGGTAGCATGATTCATGAAAACTGCTCTTAAGATATTCAGGGGACACTGTTTAACAAATTAATTAAAAGTGAGTTTATGTGTAATACAATTAAATTTTGGTGTTAGGATCAGTCACAAGTAGTTTTAAAAAATCATTATTTTATTTTTGTCAGTACTCTCAACTTTGATCAGCAAAGGATATCCTTTTCCCATGAACTCAGTGAAACATCTTGTCAGAATAAATAGCATGCTGTTTCAATTTTGCGCGATTAAGAACAAATGACTGCATCATGTGTAAAGGTGTTGTCTAGTTATGAACTAAGTTTTCAGCATAAAGTTCCAAACTTTGACCACTTTTGATTAATTTCATACTTTTTAGAGATATGTACTTTGTGTGTACTGCACTTTCTTGTTTTTAATTCAAATTCTCTTTGATTTATTCAGCTTATTGAAGCTTGTGTACAAAACTGTGGCCAGCGATTCCACACTGAAGTTGGAAAATATAGATTCTTGAATGAACTGATCAAACTAATTTCATCAAAGGTAATACATTCATGTGTATTTTACATGTACATGTATTGGTATTTAATCCCTAAAACTTTTTTACCCCAACATCGTCATAATAATAATAATATTTAAAAATAATGATAATAATAACTAATAATAGTAATAATAATAATAAGATTTATAAATAGTAATAATAATAATAATAATAATAAGAAGAAGAAGAAGAAGAAGAAGAAGAAGAAGAATTATAATAGTGTAAAACATTTATATCAATAGTTATTAATGCTGCCATTTTCCAAAATTGCCCAAGGATGCCTTGCAATATATACACCTTATTCGATGGTTTAACATATACCGGTAATACGTGCGGATATTTTGCGAGTTGCGTAGTATTTTTCCGAGCCCTGAAGGGGCAAGGATAAAGTACGAGCAATGAGCAAAATGTCCACGCATACTATATGTTAAACCATCGAATAAGAGATTTATTATTCCACTTGAAAAAAACATATCAAAATTTGCTTTTTCCAGACCTTCGGCCAGAAAACCTTTGAAACCTGGATTTTACAGTGCAATAGATAATTTTACTGTGATTTACTGTGGCATATTTTGTGCGTTCTCTTGACCTTATATGGTAAAATGATGCAGCAGTGGAATAATAGTTATAGTTAAAATTCTCCGGGTGAGTTTAATTGATGCAATCTTGTAATTATAGTTACTGTTTCAATATTTCCTCTTTAGTATGATGGAGACTGGACACCGGATGTGGTTAAGAAGCGCATTGTAGAAATTCTGTATAGCTGGACAATAGGATTACCTAAAGAGGCCAAAATTTCAGAGGCTTACAAGATGCTGAAACAGCAAGGTAGAATAATATTTCTGATGTAATTAATAACAATAATCATAATGCAAAGAGAGTTCTAAAATCTACACAATAATGTACATGTACCACTCATCTACAATCAACACTAGCTGTAAGCAAGCAGTTAAGTATCTATGACATGAAATAACAAATTACACTTGCTTATACAAGGTAGCTTTGAAGGAGTGCAAGTAGGGGGCATTCTTAACCCTTTCACTCCCAAGAGTGCCTAACATCAAAATTCAAAATGAATCCCAAATTTCATTTTGTAAAATACTTAAATATAAATAGCACCATGTGAAAGTACTGTTGACGAGGTTTCATTTGAATGGTCACACCATAGGATTTCATCCACAGATCACTCAAAAGTTGGAATCACCTAAACGTCTCCATAACTGACTCTGGGAGTAAAAGGGTTAAAATCAGTCGCTACAGTGTAAGTGCTTCTTTATACGGTATATGCATCGCTTTAGCTAAAGCTATTCAAATACACATGTAGGACAATCATACATTTCTAATTCTCATGTATTTATGGCACATTATCAACAATAATACTACATCTATAATTTACAATGTAAAGGATAAGTTGTATTGATACAGTGCATCTTTAGTATGACCTCAGCTACATGTACATGGTATATTTGAGTATTGTGTGTGATAGCACAAGACTTTTTAATACAAGTTTGTCTTCAATGGACTTTCGTTTCTCGAAGGGATTGTAACAAAGGACCCTGAGGATCCATATGCAACGCCAACAGTAAGTATTATGACAAACGTACTTAGTTTTCAGTTATTGACAGGGTGTTTGATAGTATGCAATGGTGTGATTTTGCACGATTGACCTCAAATGATAACCAGTCACGTTATTCATGAAAAATCATAAAAATAATTTTCATCTAAATCATTAAAAAAAATCTTCACTTCGTTATTTCTAAATTTTTGTGAAGTTAAATTTACCATCAACAATGCTTGTTGTTGCTTCTGAATCAATCAACTAGACATCATTCTTTTGTGCATTAATAGTAATAATAATAATAATAATAATAATAATGATGATGATGATGATGGTAATTATAAACTTTATTTCCATAGTGCTATTGCACATATTTAGAGCCTGGTACTACCGTAAACACCCATGTATAAGTAAGCCACATCCACAGAAAAGCCCTACCCCTAATTCAGGAAGCTCAAAATTGGAAAAAAATTAGGGCCTGTATGTTGAAGTTTCAGTGTGGTTCAGATAGTAAACAAACAGGTGTCTTTTCAAAACACTGACACTGCAGTTGTTTTGAACTTTTAGATCATTTATTTCCTCAGAAAGCGATATGAAACTTACCATACCTTCTTTTTCTAGCAAATAAACCATATTATATTTTAGTGAAGGCACAAATGACTTCTATAGGGACCAAGTTACAGATGGTCCCATAGATAAGCCATGCCCTGGATTTTGGAACCAAATTTTGAACAAAAGGTACAGCTTATACACAGGTGTTTATGGTAGTTTTCATTCAAAGGCATTTGTTTGTCTATTTAGTTTTGGCAAAGAACTGAACAATCCTCTTGTAAGTTTCCTGATCATGATCACTGATCTTTTTTGAAGTTACCATGTGATTGCCAGTTTATGTTTTGATGTACATGTACATGTACAGTGAGGACCAGGTCAATTACATAGACATTTAAAAGAAAAGTGTTTGCTCAGGGAGATTTGAATGTACATGGAGATTAAGGTATCAGCCACCCTTCGGGACTGTTTGCACGCAGATCGCTGTAGTTTTTGTTGGCTTTATGAAAAACCCTATAAACTATACATTTTTTGGCAGCTTAATAATTCCAGAAAGTGACTATATTCAAAAAGAGGCAGAAGTTTAACATGTTTGGAAAACGGGAAGGTTTTTTCACACATACATGTCTTAACAGATTAGGTTCCACTCCCTCCAGAAACAAAGAAAACAAAGCGATTAACACTGCACTCTCTTCTTGACACCTATCGCTAAAAAACCGTTTCTCAGAATTTTGACGTGCATTTGTTCTTCTTTTATTAGCAAATGAAGTCAGAGAAGACAAATAAATTAGCACTTCGCACGGAAAAATGGTTTAGACTTAAAACATAAAGAGGGATTAAAATTCGCAGACACAGTTTTGTAGAAAAACTCTCTGGCAACAATCTGGCCAAATTTCAGCCAAATTGGTCAAGCGGCTGTCGACTTGTAGTTTAAAACGTACGTACAACTCGCCAAAATTTGACTTTCAAGAAAAAAAGGAGAATGTATTTTCTGCGGCGTCTTGCCAGTAATGAGATTAAGACACCTAAATGTCCGATATTGTGATCGATACCATTTTGATCGATACCAGAGAGGGATCAGCTTTCTCAAACAATAGAACTTTGACAGGTAACATGTAACAGGAGTAATCTTACACGGTAAGCAGCAGAAAATAATTTATTAGCTTTCAACTCACCGCTCGTGGACGTGAGAAAACATTCGTCATTTTCGTTTTATTTACGAAATGTTTTCCTTATTTCAATCCATATTTCATGTAACAATGAAAATGTGTTATGAATATTTCCTGACATGCTGATCAGGTTGATAAAGATGCTGAAAATCGCGGCAAAATCCGGGAAATCATTGACGCAACCACTTCTCCTGTCGATAAAATTAACCTTGATCGCTCTCTGCCAATTCACTGCCCATTCTCTGTCAAGGGCTTTCTTTTCCTTCATTCTTGGTTTGGAACATGAAAACACGCACAACTGTTTTCTTAATGATGCATTCAGGTGAGAGAAAACTCTCTTTACTTCATAAGAAAACTTCTAAAAACCATTTCATATGAAGCGCTTTCGATTTCACGTGATCAAGTTAATCAGGTGTGACAGAACTTGTCAGCGATCAATTACCATAATTAACAAGGAAAAATCTTTTACTCCTAATAACTCTCCACTGAGCCATTATTCTCTTCTAAATTTGGGTGAAAGAAAGCTCTCGAAGAGATTTATCTGAGCATGTAAAAATCGCATTTATGAAAAAATGACACTTTTTTTCCGTGGCTGATACCTTAAAATGAGACAACAGTCCATCTACAGATGTTTTTTCCATTATGTTCTAATTTGCTGTTGGAAGGCATAAAAGTGATTCAGTTTAGAACTCCTCTGAGGTCCACTGAAATAAAAAAAGTGCATAACATCTTTCTGAACATACATGTATAATATGGCCTGGAAATGTCACATAATTTACCTTAGTTTATTTTACATAACATTAGAAGCCCTGAATCGAGAGTTACACAAGATCAGGTTTATCTGCTGTTTGAACTACAGCATTAACTGGCACTGAAAATTTAACTTGAAGGGGTTAAGGCAAGTTAACCTGAGGTTAGGATCTCACTTGCTTTTCAACAACCAGGCCTAAAATGCCACCTAATCCCTCCCCTTCCTCCATGACTTGACTCATTCTTTATCTAATTAAACCAGCATTCACTTTATAATTTTTATAATTCACTAAATAACAAGATTTATAAATCTTGTTAAAGCCCACTTTTTTTCATAGCACCTAATTTACGATATTTATCTTTTTTATATACCAGTTCATGCTTGTAATTCGTTTTAGTTTTTTAACTCTTTTTATATAACTATTTTAGTTACTAAACATTAGCTTTTAACTCTATTTTTATAACTATTTTAATCAATTAGATATTTTATATTTTTAGAAATTGTATTTAGCAGGGCCCCTCTGGAGACCAGCCACTGTGCTGAATGGGCCACCCTGTATAAATAAAGTTTTACCTACCTACCTACCTAACCATAATGCTGCTTTTTCCAAACAACTGTTTCATGCACTATACACAGACATGTAAAGTGTAAGCAGTTCATTTCACCAAGTCCCTACTCATAATAATTATACCTTTTGCAAACAAGATCACTGCAGCAATAATGTAGTTTGCATACATGTACATATTATGTAATCATGTTCAATATGTTTCAAGTGATTTCAGTATTATTTTCTTTAGTTAATACATGTAGCTGTCATTATGTTTTCATTTCTTCTCTTAATAGAATCCACCATCTGAAAAGTGTAAAGATACAATATTTGAGGATGAAGAGAAATCAAAGGTAAGCATTTTAGATATTAATTTATGGAGCTTTGTACAATGTTACTTAGTTACATTGAATATTTGTTGAGATTTCTTGTCAATAATACAGGTCCACAGGTAGACTGTTTATTCATAATTTCTTGTACCTCTGTAGCTTCTGTCACGCTTGCTCAAGAGTACTCATCCAGAAGATTTGCAAGCAGCAAACAGATTGATAAAGTCCATGGTCAGACAGGTAATTAGTAATTTACTGTTCAGTTTTTAAGCTTTTGATTTCAAAAAGTTGTTAAAAAGTTTTTAGTGAAGACAGTTGCTAATTCTTTTGTTGAACTAACTGTAACTCTTTTCCTGACCTTTTATTATTATTATTATTATTATTATTATTATTATTATTATTATTGTTATTGTTATTGTAAGTTATTGTTATTATTAGTATTATTTTTTTCGTATTGAACATGATTCATATGTCGTAGAATCTAGAAAAAGTGAATCTTGAGTTTGGGTGGTAAACCATTTTGTAAATTGCGGTATGTAACACGGCAATGATGTTTATTGCTAACTCCTCGCAGAACTTGCACTGGACTCCATTTTGTGACTCAGTCACAAATTAGGCACTTCATAATTTGTGAATGGATTATTTTACACTCCTTACATGTACTTTTTGACCTTTTAAATTGTTTTGTTTTTTCAAGTTGTTGATGTTGTTGTTTTTAACTGAAGCACTGTTTTTTTTTTACCTAGGATGAAATAAAGATGGAGAGGCAAGTGAAAAGAACTACGGAAATAGAAATGTGCTGTAATAACATCAAACTGCTGACAGAGATGTTGAATCACTACAGCCCTAGCTCTCCTTCTCAGGATAAGGAACTGATGAAGGCAAGTGAAATTCTGTGTGGACACAGGGTTCAAAATTGCAGCCGGCTGCCGGCGATAGCCGGTACTTTGGCCACCCTTGCCGGCGATTTTTCACCCGAGAAATAGAAAAAAATAACATCCCATCCCTTGATCGGCAAAATCAATGTCCCTGGAATGTCATAGTAAATGTTTCATATCAGAAAGTAATGCAGCCATGAAACACTTACACACATACCAAAAGTGAATTAGATTGCGTTTTAAAAGGTTTTTTTGAAACAATCAACAACAAATTACAGAACGTTAACAATTATTGTCTCGACTCTTGTAAATCAAGTCTTCGTTCTAGCGACTATCTCTATTTGCTGGCACTCTTTTTTTTTCTGGCGTGGTTTCATACATGTTCAACAACGCGACTTTGAAGGAAATAGGACAGGCACGGGGTACCAGTGTTGCAGCAATTCAGTTCTCTTTTAGGAACTGGGCAAATTTTCATTCACGATTTCTGTTACCAATGCATCTTCGATCCTGCTTCACTTAGCACCTTGTCACTTTTTTCGCATGCTTTCGCCTTCTCGTCCAATTTAATTTGCTGGAGACCAAAGGAAATGTACCGACGCATTGAAAATCAGTGTCACTGTTGCAGCATTGATCATTTTCAAACGCCTGATCTAAATAATTTTGTGAAACGCCAGCAAGCGACTCTGCCAGTCCCCCGTCGACGAGATTTCCATACTCAAGACAAAAATCCAACACTCAGAAACGTTGATAGTTAAACTTTGGGCCCACACAGAAAAGGGCACATGCCCAAGAGACTTGCAATATGTCGCAAAAGCGAACATCACTCCCGACGAGGAGTTTAAGACAGAAATACACCCCATAAAGAGAGAGGCCGAATGGAAATTTATAGGCGCGCTTACCAAGTTTCATTAGCGTCCCGTTGAACGCAACAATGATAAGTTGCAAAGAGCGAAATCTGATAAATCTAGATCAAAGAGAGACACTGATTGGGCTTAGCATAATGCCACATGCTCAGTCAAACAGTTGTACAAATGTTCTACACTCTTCTACCACTTGAGTGGAAAAGATACATCGATGACATATTCTCGCTGTGGAATGTTGACAAACTAGTGAAGGAGATAGAAGAGTTTATTGTCCTAGCAAACAGTCACCACCCGACAATTAAATTTACGGCTGAAATCCCAGACAAAGAAATAAACTTCCTGGATACCACTGTTTTCAAAGGCGAAAGATTTAACAAGCAAGCAATCCTTGATATCCCCACACATTTCAAGGTCACAGAAACTTTCCAGTACACTCACTTCTCTTCCTGCCACCCACTAGGGGTTTAGAAAAGGGTTTATCGAAGGTGAAGCCCTACGACTTCTAAGAACAAACTCTTTAGTGAAATCTTTCGCGGAGAATATCACCCAATTCAAAACACGCCTCAGTGCGAGAGACTACCCCAACAGTCTGGTAGAAAGAATAACGTCCGAAGTCAAATTCAGTGAAAGGAAGTCGGCACTTCAACAAAGAGAGACAGTGCGGAAAAAAAATTCTGCCTTTCGTAACAAAGTACCACCCAGCTATGCCTGATTTTAAGAACATCCTTATGAGCAAATGGCACTTAATTAAAAATCAACCATTGCTAAGAGAAATATACAAACACATTAGCACGAGCATATGAGCCGCGTTTGGCCTGTCAACATTTTATTCCATACTCGGGATAGGTGCTTGTTCATTCTTGTTGACAGCCAGCTAAAAGTCAGCCTTGAGAAAAAAAGCCGTCACATTTAGGCTGAAACCTCTGATTTTATTTTGAACCCTGGGACATGTCTTCCATTGGTTTACAGATGTCGTGTTATACAGTAGTTGTCATTTACCATGTACATGTATCCTAACAGTAAGGTATGAAACAACTGGAGGGCTTTGCTGTGCATGTAAGTGATGATTTTGAACCAAAAATGTGAAAGAGTGCTCAAAGTGTGCCCAAACGTGCACTGTAGTTTTCGTGTGTTGTTGTTGTTGTTTTTTGGGGTGGGTTGGGGGGGGTGAGATGAGGGGGCAAAATTATTAGTAATGTTCCTCTAATGCATCAAGGCTTACTTGACTAGCAATCAAGTACCACAATGCACTTACATTTGAACATTTTATCATTACTGTATTAATTGGGCACAGTTCTAACAGAATGCATTCATTAGATACTTGCATTAAGTACTGACCACCTCCAATTGGAAGCAAGCAAGCATGCATTGTATTCTATGGTCACCATGACCATGATTGTTATCATGCTAAATTTTGTTCTGTGCATTGCTGTCCTTGGAATCTTCTCTTTTAAGGTGTCTGAACACAGTTTACGCGTGCTCTACGATTTGTACTGCTGACGTAAATAAGCGCGCGCACAAGGCTTTGAGAAAAACAAACATGGCGCCTGTGCAGCAATCATTTCATTTTGTTCAATGAAGATTGTGCAAGTGTTTTTTCCGTCTTAACAATCAAACAGTTTGTTATGTGTCAAAAACGTTTGTTTTGCAATGCATTAAAGGTAATACTATTGGAAAATACCCTGCCTTTCTGGGGTTGTTTGTATGAATCGAGAAAGATCGAGAATCCTGTCAAATGCAGCGCATGCGCAGTTAACCAGAAAATTGTGACTGCACGATTTAGCAGAAATGCACTGATTTCTACGGAACCGCTCGTTAGAAATTTATGAAATTTGGTAGAATAATAGTTCAGAACACGCTTAACTCGCCTACAAACAAAAATTGAGATCTGACAGAGGACACGTTCAGAAAACGTTAAAATGCAAAACACAAAATAACAGAAGATCTCTCTGTCAAAATTTCACGAGACCAGTGTCAATAGGCCAATATCTTTCTGAGTTTTCTAGAAACAAATGATGGAAAAAATCAAACGACTGGATTTTCTGAAAATAAATCAAACCCGTTATTTAATGCTGGTTTACTACCAGCTGTGTTGCCATGGTAATGGTACCTAGTCCAATGAAACATATCAAAATACAATCTGTTTTAGTTGAACTTGCACCTTGCCAATGTTGGCTGCCCAAATACCAGTGGTTTGAAAATAACGATGAATAACGCATAGGTACAAGAAAACTGTGTTCGGCCACCTTAAGCTGAGTGCTGTGTTAAAGTTTCTGAGTTACCTTTCTTGGCGTCTTTTGCTTTAAGCTTTGTATGTTAATGTTCATGACTTGCTGTCCTTGGTCTCATTTGTTTAAATTTATGCTTTGTACATGTAGGAGCTTTATGCGTATGTTGATGACTTTCTGTCCTTGGTATCATTTGCTTTATGCTTTGTAGGAGCTGTATGATGCCTGTGACAGGATGAGACCTCAGTTGTTCAGGTTGGCTAGTTCAGCCACAGAGGATGGTGATGAAGGACTAGGTGAGAAAAAATTTTCCACGGATGATTTACATTTATTTTTAATTATTCTGGACGTCAGATGGAAGGGGCACTTGGTTGTATTTACACTGAATATGTAGTGGAATTGACTCAACTTTAAAACTTTGCAGCGGAAATTCTCAGAGTGAATGATGACTTATCAAGAGTGTTGGAGTACTACCGGAAGATTTTTGGATTGGCGCCCTTGGCATCGCCCGGTTCTGGTCCAACCTCACCTCCAGCAACACAAACTACAGTCACAGAGACATCAGTAGGCAATGCATCGACACTTATTGATTTGGGCTCCACAAGCCAAACTGCTGAGTCAGCAGAACCGCCAGTTTCCAGTGTGTTGGAAAATGAACTCAAGGCACTGGGTAGGTCAGCCTTGTATAAGGAACTACATGTAAGGTCAAAGTATTTTGATTTATGTAATACATGTAATAGTAGATCAAGTGCAAGACTGTAGACTGCAGATTTCAGGTCTTAGAGTGTACATTTACTCATTTTAAAATTCTTCTCCTTCTACAGGACTTCATGATATTGATGCACCTCCTGCAACTTCCGGTGCTCAGTTACCAGTACAGGTAGAGTTTTAGCCTGCATAGCTATCCTGTCATATAAAATTTTATTTGGAGAAAGCCATTTCATAGTAGGCAAAATAGCATTTTACATGCTATCAAAGGAAATAAAGGAGCTTATACCAGGAGAACAACCAACAACATTTCATTCATTGTCTTTTTTTTTTCCAGTAATGGAAATAATATTTTTTTTCCAGTTAACACTTTATTGTAACAGTTCACATTTACACAGGTTCACATGATTGAAACATAAATAAATAAATAAATGAATAAATAAATAGATATATAAATAAATAAATAAATAAATAACTAAAAGAAAAAAAAGGGGGGGAACAAATTGAAGGCAAAGTAGACGGAGAGCAGGACAAAAAAGAGGGGAGGAACCCGGCTGAAAAAAATACTTAAGCAAAAATTGGTTTTGGATTAAAGAAAAGGAGGAGATTCAAGTTGTGTAAGAAGCCACTTCTTATAGTGCCTGGAGAATTTTGCACCATCTCTACTGAAATTTGTTCTCTGAACCTGTCACCATCATTGTCACCATCATTGTCTTGCTGTAGTAAATACAAGCTGTTTGAGTGAATGTAAACTTTTTTAGTTAGCTTGAGCCAAGTCTGTTGCATAATGATCTACCACAGGGTGCCCAGCAGCCTGCCAGTGTAGGACCGTGGGGTGCACCAGCACAGAATTTTGGGATGCTTCCACCCAATCCGTCCTCCACAGTGGGTGTGGTCAGACCCATGGGTCAGTACCAAGCACCTGGGATGGGCCCACCTGTGTACATGATGGTGGGACAGGTGCCAAGGATGCCTTTCCAGCCGATGGGTCTTGGAGCACTGTCGATGCCACAGAGGCCAGGTGCAGTAAGCACTAATACAAGCAGCTTCATGACAAGTCCTGGATCAGGAGGTTTTGGCAATCAACCCACAGTCGGGAACAGGAGAGGAGCTGAAGAGACAAAACCACCAAATCCTCTTGACCTGTTAGGTCAGGATTTACTGCAGTCCCAAAAACAACAACAGAAGCAAAAACAGACCGTGACACCATTACAAGAAAAAGCAGCACCTGAACAGCAACAGGCAATGTCAACAACTGACAGCTTGCTGTCACTCGGGCAAAACCTAGCAACAAATCCTGCTGGTTCAGTTAATTTAAGCTCTACTTCACCTGCAAGTTTCCCTCCTCCTCCCAAACCTGTCGCACCTCTTTCTCTGGACAATGTTTTTGTGCCTTTAGATACTATAACACCTGGTAAGTAACAGCTGATATTTAAACTTGTTGAACCTGGGTAAAACAATAACTACAGTCAGAAAGAGAGTCAAACTCTTGCACTCGTGTGACCAACAAGATCCTGACCACTCATTTTTGTTTGTCCTGGGTTTTATAACATACAGTGCATTTCTATATGGTTGGCCATTCGTTTCAAAATTATGACACGATATACGTGGGTTTTTTTGTCGCGTATACTTGTTAAGATCTCTTATATATGGGCTTTTATCCCACGTATACGGCCATTTTCAACGCATATACGCGTTCAAAACTCGCGTATATATGCGGCCTTCAAGGGCCCATATATGCGAGGGCTAAAATGCGCGTATACGCGATTACGTAATCGTATACGCGAGCTTTAAAAATTCCTCTGTATATGCCGGCATGAAAAGTGCCTTCCTTTGGAAACTCTTTATATATGATGCCATGAAAAGTACCTTTCAAAGAAATGTAAACATGGCGGCATTGTTAATCCTTGGTTAAATTGTGGCCTGCCTTCTCTTGGATATTTGCAACTACTCTGCTACAATAGAACTGTTAGAAACTTTTAGTCGTCTTTTAACTGACTGTGCAAGATTTTATCCGTAATTTGCGCTGATCGCAACACGGCAGAGAAGTTGATCGTCCGCCTTGAGGTTGCTTTGGATTCAGCTCGTTTGGTAAATTCGTTTGAAAGAGATGATCGAGTGAATGCTGAGGGAATACCACATCTTGCATCACTGGTGAGACAACTGCTAATCCTTAGTAGGAAATGTACCCAATAGCAGCAGTTTTGTGTTCATCAGTACGCCCATTATTCGGGCTTTGTTAGGTTAGTATATGTTGTACTCCTGATCGTCTGGCCTCCAGAATTCATTACCTCAATTGGATTGTTGCCAAGAAACCCAGATCAGTGTAGATAGGTTTGAGCGACTCCCATAAGCATGTTTTAAACGTTTGGTTGTTTATAGTAGTTTCGCGTAGTTCACTGCGTGGTAACATGATCTGATTATTTCAGAGACCGCCACATATCGTGTAATCATCATGTTTATTAAAACTAGTAATTATTCGATCGGAAACAGAGCAATACAATTTATCGTTACGCAACTTGCTTATAATTTCCCATGCAATGATTTCACTGGAAAATAGCTTAATTTAAAACTCTAATTTTACAATCATGATTCACTTAGTTCTGTGGCGTGTCGTAGCTTAAAACAGGTTAGCTTGATACAGGTTATCCCTTTGCCGGTTAGCAAAAACGTGACAACTCCTTGAAAATTCAACTATGGACTGAAATCCGACCACATGTTAACCCTTTCACTCCCAGAGTCAGTTATGAAGACAGTCAAGGTGATTCTAACTTTTTAAGTCTATGGACGAAATCCTATGGTGTGGCCACTCAAACAAAACCTCTTCAGCAGTACTTTCACATGGTCATGTACTATTTATATTTTAGGATTTTACAAAAAATGAAATTTGGGATTTGTCTCAAATGGGTTTTTATTTTAGGCACTCTTGGGAGCGAAAGGGTTAAAACAGCATATAATCTAGCAATATCAGATGTCAATCAGTGTTCTTTATGGAACTTACTACCAGATAATATCAGCAGAGAATGTTCTTTAACTAGTTTTAACCATCTTTTGGAAACAGTTTCTTTTCAATGAACAATGCAAAATTCTTGGTAATTACTTTAGATATTTGTTAAGTAAGTAAGTTTTCTCTCTCTCTCTCTCTCTCTCTCTCTCTCTCTCTCTCTCTCTCTAGACGTAAAGTGTGACACATTTGCAACCTTTTGTCTCTCGATCAAATCTGGAATAAATAAAGCTTAGATTTCGGAATTGAAGCCATGGATCAATCATTCGAAGTCTTCTAAACCTTCTCTGCAAGTACTGATTCAGTCGATAAATTCCCAATAAATTTATAGCATTTTAAAGACGAAAATGGTACAAAAGTGCCACACGTTGGGGTAACGGCCAGTTTAAAAGGGTAAAATCCCATTTCTGCTGCGATAGAGGGATAGATGCACAACTAATAAACGCTGGTAGGTTCACTCGCTTACCCTTTCAACTTTCAATACCATTTTGCCGAACTTCTCAAAAGATCGTTTAAAGTCATACGAAGTTTCTTCAACGTTAAAGTTCGCCGTTTCATTTTAAGGCCTTGAGATGCAATTTTTAACTTGCGAAGTTTCCTGTGTCCTCGCAATTAAAGCTATGGCTTTCAAAATTAAGCATGTTATAGGCCTGTCATACAACATTGTTCAGGCGAAGTGTCACGTTTCTAGATTGAAACGTTTTGCTTTTTTGGACGTATTTTTAGTTCCCAAATTGGCCGTCAAGCGGGTTGCGAAAGTGCCACAATTCGTAATTCTTCGCTAGAATTCCAGCGCCGAGAAATAAATACTCAGAGAATTCAGAATTTAATAATTTCTGGTCTACATGATAACCAATATCATATCTTTTTGGTATAGTAATTGGGAGGTGGTGACGTTTAAGCTCTTGGTGCTAGGGACAGTTTTGTCAGGTTTGTTTTTGCAAGCTATTAGGTCGGATGCGTTAGATACACAAGGGACAACGTTTCCTGTGACTTGTCGTACAACGCTGCCACGTAGGAACGATTTTGTATTAGGAAACGCTTTTTTGAGTTATTTAGCGGCGTTGCTGAGATTTTGAAAAGCTGGCCTTAGTTATATCTCAGGCAACACTGCAAAAAAAATACAGCGATACTGAGTATCTTAACACCCCCTTGCAGCATTGGGAAACACTGAAGTCGCACAAAAAAACGTTACAGTGTTTACGGTGCCAAAATCTCAAGTCTAAATCTACATTAGGAACGATCAATCGCGTCTATTCACATGTACAGCACCCAATGAACATAACCGCTAATGGAGCTTTGTTTGGGTTGGGAGTCAATTGCGAAAGACACGGCGGGCTAGCCAGGATAAAGCGCGCCTACGGCATTAAAAGCTTTGCAATGGCGGATCCAGGATTTTTGAAAGGGGGGGGGGGGGGGGAAGTGGGTGGCTGACCTGACAGAGCCATATCGGAAAAACCTGAGAAAAATCGCCTCAGTGATAGTTTTGTTCCCTTTCTTAATTTCAAGTTTAAACAAACCCCAGAGAGGGGGGTCAGGCTAGCCACCCAAACCACGCCCTCTGGATCCGCCCCTACTTTGTGTTATAAAATTATCGTAATTGTTCTAAAATTGCAAAGATCATTGAGTTAATTCAACCATGCTTCAATTTGGTTATGTTTCAAACTTCTCATCTGTCGTTGATTCTTCAAGGTTGAGGTACACGATCAACCCTCTGTCTGTAAGACACGGACAAGAAAGTTGCCATTACATCTTCACTGTGCCATATTGCGCTTGAAATTTTTAGTTTTCTAATTGCACCTCGACGGTAAAGTTCAATTTAATATAACGTCACTTCAAAAAGCGAGCCTATACGCACGACACACATCTCTCATTTGCAAAGTCGCACACAATCCACAGGCGGCACACAATGTCTGAACTTAACTCGGTTTCTGTAGCATAAAGCAAATGAGAGTATTGCTACTCCCCCCTGGGATGCTAGTCCATCGCAGGGTTACCCCAGCAGTATGTATTTCCGGTACCCATTTATACATCTGGGTGGAGAGAGACAACTTGACGTAAGTTCTTGTCTTAGAAAGCAACACGATGGCAGGGACCACGCCTCAAACCACCGCCCGACGGATGTGAAATCCAACACGCTAAACACTACACCACCGCGTCTCCACACGCATAACTCATAGCGTACCTATAAATCAGCGCTTCGAACGCAGATTTTTAAAAGCCCGCATTACAACAAAACTCGGCCCAAAGACTGGAACACAGCATATTCAAATTGTACAATTGTTTCGAAATTCCCGTTGAGACTTATAAATTTTAATATAAATCAAAAACCGTAATGAAATCTGTCAGTAAAATGACGCCACATGCAAATACCTATTTCCACTTTCATTCGTGCGTGGTCGTAAAGTTAGGGATTATCTGATTGCACAGCAATGACAGATAATGCTAACCGATCTGGCGTTGTAACATGTATGACTGTGAACGAGTTTGAGAGGGCCACGCTCGAGAGCGACCGTTACGATGTGCGCGTCCTGCATCACAAGACCGTGGACACCCATAGTCCCGCACAGATAGTGCTGACAAGCCACCTGTATAACTACATCAAGGTTTTTATGCAGGAAATGCGCTCCCAACTCCCAAATGTAAATTTTCTAGACAAGCAGATAGTGTTCCTTGTCGTGATGTGGAAAGCCAATGGAATCCAGCCAAATGACCAAAGCCTTGAGGTCAATTTCCAAGAAAGCACGAGTGCACAGCCCAGTGAATCACACTGGCCTTATCGCAAATATGCAGTCTCACGTTGTAACGACAAGCACAAAGAGATCAGCGGCAACCTGGCCGACCTGATGGCACACCGCGAGAACACCGCGCAGAAGTACTACCGAGTTCTTGAGAAGAGCAAAAGTTCAGTGAAAGCCGCATCACAAAAACTGCATGGAATCATGAGAAACACAGAAGGAAGCAGTGAAGGTGAACCGACAAGAACAAACTGACCTCCAAAAAGTCACTAAGAATGACACGGCACTTCAAGATGAAGCCGTTATGCCAGATCGGGTACCATGGAAAGAAGAGTCCATAAACACTTCCCATAACATGTTCGCCGAAGAGATTGCTACACAGAACATTACGATCTCTTGCTTAGACGAAAAATAAAGAGCAACCCAATTTTGTCTAAGGAAGAGCCCAAACGGGTGTATGACAGAGTCCGGGAGGAGTGGCGATTCAAAGCGAAACCTGACGGCTGAGACAAAGAAACAGCAAATCTACCAGGGGAAAAGGAAACGATTGACAACCGCGTCAGCAGAAGTACTAAATGGCAACCAACAAAGTACTGAGTCATCAGACATTTTGTCCCCTACTGAGACTACAGGAAAATCTCAAGGTGTGTTCACCCCCGAGCAGGTTCAAATTCTGTTGCGTCTTTTTCAAGATATGGTAAACGGCGCTCTTTCAAAACCGCTACTCTAGAAAAAGACAACTTTAGCAATTCCCTGTTACAGCAATTGACATTGGCACAGATTGTAAATAGGTTGAATTATGAAAGAAAGCAAATGAAAGAAAACAAAAATGAGACAAGCAGAACACCGCAGCATTGAAAAGTAGGGTTAAAAAACCATCCAAGTAAGTTATATATGCTTTTGTTGTCCTTGTCCAGGTGTTAATCTACCTATAGCTACCTTGTGTTTCAGTTCAGAATTCTTTCACAAAACAGGATTCTTGCTTCACTGGTCGTTAATTGACTTCGTTCAAAACATGAGTTAAGAGTGTACTACTTACTGTAGTAATTTTTTTTAATGCCACGGGCTCTATGAAGACGGAAGATGTTAACTAAGAATTTACTTGAAAATAATTACTGGTTTTTTGCTTCGTGTTTTGAAAGCGTTTTGCGAGTCAGATATTTATTCTAATTTTAATAAGACCATAAACTGCACAGTAGAAATTTATATAGTTGAAGTAATTTGTAAGCAACTGATGTGTCAATCTTACAAATTCTAGTTTTCTTGGATGGGTTTGAAAATGCTTGCTGTTTTGTTTTTCGACTTCCCAGTGACTTCAGTTACATTTCATCAAAGTGCCAGTTTAAAGACCTGAACCTGTTTATCTCATAGAAGTTTATCGTTCCCTTTACTGTCGTGTAGCTCGGATCATAGATCAAAGAATACTCTTCAAAACTAAGTTAAGAGTGATTAATGATTTTCTAATACGACTGGCTCTACAAATTAAAGAAGAAAACTTTTTTTGGCTTTGTATTTCAAAGCGTTACTGGCTAGTCATTTATTTTAAGTTAAGAACCTTGGAGTAAATTGATGCGGTATCGGTCTTACAAATCAGTTCTAGTTTAGTTAATGATGGTTACCAAAAATTGTTAATGCTTTGTTGTTATAGCTATCGCATGACTTCAATTACATTATTTTTAATAAAAGTGTTGAAAGCTGGCCTGCTTATCTCATCGTTCTTCTTTCTATAGTGTAGCTGACAACACTGAGACCATAGATAGATCATAGAATACACTTCCAATCTAGTTTAACAGTGATTATCAAGTGCTTCTGAGCAATGCACAGTAGAGACCTATACAGTTAAGGTAATTTGTAAGCAATTTATGTGTCAGCCTTACAAATTCTTGTTTTCAACGATTTTTTAAAATGGTTACTGTTTTGCTATTGCGATTTCTCCGTGACTTTAATTATCCCACTGCAGTTTATAGTTCCTGTGGCCATAACTTGACTGATTATTTAAAGTAATTTTCAATTTCCTTTGCAATAAAATGATCTTCGATAAAAATTGATGAATATGTTAAAATGATTATTAAAAGAAAATCTATTGATATTTATCCCATTATTATGTTGTATGTGGTTTCTTCCCATTATTTTGTTGTGGTGTAGGATTTTATATACAGTGTTGAAACAATGTTGGGCCAACAAGTATTATTGTTATAGCGTTTTTAACTCATTGAGAAAAAGCGCTCTACAAATTTGTTAGTGATATTATCATTACAAAACTACAGCCAAACTACCCACATAACTAACATAGCAAATCCGCGCAATGAAAATTATTGCTTCCTTGGCGCGAATAGTGACGATAAGTTTAATTTTCCCGTACATTTCCACTGGCTATGTCAGAAAACAATTGTTTCATGGAAATTGAGTCATTGTGCACTTGGAAGTTTGGACGGCATGCACTCGAGATGCTAGAGGTGTTGTCCGCTGTGCCTTAAAAAACTTTCATTTTACACTTCTTTGTGCCTCACAAAATTCCCGCGTACAACATAATTAACTCGATATACACACAATAAAACGTGGAGTACGCAGTGAAGTTAGATGAAGTGCTTCACACAACTACCTTTATTCAACAACTCAATTAACTACTGCTAAGAAAAAATGATATATTGTGGCAAAAGTGTGATTGTGGTTTCACGAGTGTTAATGGGACATTTGCACGATGGCATCATTTCAATACAACCACCAGAATTCTTCATTGTGTTTTTTTTCTGACGTAACTTAGATCCCTTTTTATTTAATTCCCACTGGGATTACACAATTCTAATCTTGACTAAGGAGAAACGAAATGATTTCTGGTAGTTGAAGCTAGTGACGACATCGTGCAAATGTCCTTAATAACTATCAATCCAAAGAACTTACAAACACTACCGAACACTTTACGTAAGTGCCACAGTGGTGTTACGAATGTGCCACTTTGGTTACGATAGTGCCACATTGGTTACGATAGTGCCACATTGGGTTACTAATGTGCCACATTGTGTTACCAATGTGCCACATTGAGTTACTCTTGTGCCACATTGGGTTACTCTTGTGTCACAGGAAGTGACGAAAGTGCCATACTGGTTACCAAGGTGCCACGAAAAGGTTACAAAAGTGCCTTTTCATCTAGCTCTCTCTCTCTCTCTCTCTCTCTCTCTCTCTCTCTCGCTCTCTCTCTCTCTCTCTCTCTCTCTCTCTCTCTCTCTCGCTCTCTTTGTTTTCACGTTTTTTTTGTTGCACGGAGATATTAGCCTTTCTGGCTACTCAAAATTCATGTGTAAATAAAGTTCATGTTATGTTATGTTATGTTTAATTGTTAACTAAATGAATGCAGATAATCACCAGTTTAATTTCATGCTATTAATTTCATATTTTGAATGAAACAATAATTTTGCTGTCATGAGTACATCTTTAAGGGAACACCTTTTCTTTGATCTTAGTGGCTGAGTTCCTATTGCCCTTAGCAATGGTTGTTTTACCATCATTATTTTGTTCACAAGGATTTCTTTTAAGTTAGGCACTGTTGGAAGATATTGTGTTACAAAAGGCAGCATCCTTTATTTATTTTCTTTGTGCTTTTGTTGGAGGGCTTGTACCCTGTCTTTGAACTTTACTTGTGAACCATTTTTCTGGAAAAATTTGTTGAGGTAGACCCTCTTGAGTAGGTTTGTTTTAAAGTTCTCTATATTCTTCTCATCAAATTTAAGTGTTTTAGAAGAGTAATTGTTCAAAGAAGTCTGAAAGCCTCTCCTTTCACAAATCCCTTTTAACATTGGGCTTGTGACAGGAGGAGAAATTCAATAAAACACTCTAGTCTGTTTGCAGTGGTCACCAGAATTTTTCATACTCTTTAAAAAATCCAAGCTGTTAGAGGCGCTTAGACCTTACCCTCGGAGGTACAAGCAAAGTCACACCCTCACAGTGGTACAAGGGGGCAGATGATGGAACCTGTTGCCTATGTTTTTTATGTTACAATATTTTGAAAAGATTTTACATTTGATAGATAGTCTCTAATGTGCTCTTCAAGATGGTCCATTTGAAGGAAATGGACATACAACCCCAGGGGGAGGGGTTACTAAATAAACTTTTATACAGGGAGGCTCTGCCCAGAGATTCAAACCCTTACCCTTTGAAATACTAATTTTTACCAATATGGCACCCCTTTCATATACCTAGAGCAAAATTGCACCCCTTTCTTATACCTCAAGGATAAGCCAAAACAATAGAATTTTTTATATACTAAAATGGCAATTTTCCCTAACCCTTTATCATAATGCAAGCTTAAAAAAGGCTCCCCCTTTGGGCGGAGCCTCCCCTTACAGCCTACTATAGGGAGTACACCCCCCCCCGCACACAACACAACTCCACAGCCATATCACTTGGGCAGTGACAGCCATGGACAGCTGTTTCATCCTTCTTAGGACTCATCAGCACGGCATAGCCAGGCATAAGGGTCTCAGAAAAGATCATCGACCTCGTTGATTACTGGATTACTGTTGAGGCAAGTGTAGAAGCACCCGAGCTCCACACAAAAAAAGAAATGAACAAAAATCCCTTTTGTGTTTACGAGAGCGGTCTTGGTTGTCTTTCTACACAAGGGTTAACATGTTCCCCCTCAGTACAGGTGGGGCTCTTTCTTCATTTTTTGCCCTCAGCTAATGCCTCAAGTTTTCCCGTGATGGGGGTTTCCAGTGACGAGTGCACAACAAGAATGTTATTTGTTTCCAGGACAACTTCCAGTGGCGTAGAGATAAAAACGGGTCATTTTGCAGTCAAAGTCATCTTACTTCCATACCAGATTCTAAATCTGATTTAGACAAACTAATTTAACAAATATAAAGAAGTGGAAACAGCATGACGCCAATACCACAACTGGGGACACAACTGGGACATTCACGAAGAAGAAACATCTACACACTTGTAATAAATGGGATCCTTCTCTTGATGCAATTCCAAAGTTCAACTTGATAAAGGCCAACTGAGTGCAGAAAATAGCTGTAAGGAGTTATCTTAGTTTCGAAAGTTTTAATGAACGTGTATATTTCATTGATAGGCAAGTTTGAACAGTAAAAATTAGTAACAAAAGATTTGTTCAAGTTATTTCATATGTCAATGTGCTTTGTCAACTTGATGATAACAACAAAAGTGCGCTACACATTCATGTAATTCTTAGCATGTTTTACACATAATGAATTGTATCTTACAGGTATCGTGTTTTATACCATAAACAATAACAATAAGTTTTAACTTTTTGAAATTTCCTAAAAATACAACAAATGACCACTTTTTTGACTGAGGTACATGAAACTGCTCTTATTGCGAACGTTCCCCATCAGTTTCAATAAGATTTGCAGCTGTCTCACCAGTGATTCAAAATGTGGTACTCTCTCAGCGTTCACTTGATCATCTCTCACAAACGAATTTTATACCAAACGAGCTGAATCCAAAGCAACCTCAAAGCGGGCGATCAAGTCCTCTGCCGTGTTGCGATTAGCGTAAGGATAAAATCTTAAACAGCCAGTCAAAAGACGAGTAACAGTTTCCAACAGTTCTGTTGTAGCAGAGCAGTTGCAAATATCCAAGAGAAGACAAACCACAATTCGAACATTGCCAATTGCCGCCATGTTTACATTTCTTTTATAACATAGAGGGCAAAATTACTGATTGCTGATTGGTTGAGACAGGGGGCATTTTTTCTTAATTTTCTTTCCAACGAGGGCAAAATTACTGACTCCTGATTGGGCAAGCGCCAAAAATACTCGCATTTGATTGGCTAAGCGCGAGAGCGCGCCATTTGCATTTTGTAAGGGTCTTGAACGAAAAGCAGATTTTGAATTGGATTTGAGTTGTTCAACACAAGAATATAGTTTCAGAGTTTAAATTTAGCCGAGTTGGTTGGAAAAAAAGGGTATGGTAATCGGCTGATAGTTCGAAGAGAAATTCCAGAAGGTGAACCTGAACGTTTTACGGGAAACAGCAAATGGTTATTTGTTCTAAAACTACCGAAAGCCTTGGTTAATTCAGCGAGCGAGAGTTCGCTTCGCAACTCAGGTAAGATTAAATAAATTTACTTAGTTTGAGTTTTGAGTGTGAGTTTGTCAATGAACTAGAATTGTAATTATCTCAAAAGATGAACATATGCATAAAAGACAGTTTCTTTTTTTGTTCTGGACGCTGAGTAGCAGTTTAATAAACTGCTTGAGTGGAGAATTGTTTATTCTCAGTGCCGGCGGCGGATTGTGTTTCGACGTGCAATGAAAAGTTTTCAGAAAATTTTGCCCTCTATGTTATAAACAAGTAATCGCATTGAGCCCTCGTAGAATTAAGGATAAATTTTCACTTGTATTTTCAAAGTTTTCACAAATTGCCCTCGTCGCTACGCGACTCGGGCAATTTTGTGAAAACTTTGAAAATACGCGTGAAAATTTATCCTTAATTCTACTCGGCCTCATGCGATTACATATACTTAACAGGTACTTTTCCCTGGCATCATACATGGCGACCTTTCCGAAGGAAGGCACTTTTCATGCTAGCATATACAGAGGATTTTCTAAACCTGGCGTATACGATTGGTAATCGCATATACGCGCATTTTAGCCCTCGCATATATGGGCCCTTGAAGGCCGCGTAGATACGCGAGTTTTGAACGCGTATATGCGTTGAAAATGGCCGTATACGCGGGATAAAAGCCCATATATAAGAGATCTTAACAAGTATACGCGACAAAAAAACCCAAGTATATCGTGTCATAATTTTGAAACGAATGGCCAACCATATTTCTAAACTAAAAACAGCAACTGTTTTCTAGACTGTAAACTGAAACAGGCAGGTTAGATTTTGACTTGTATTTATAGCCAATAACAAAGCTTGCTACTCAAAATACCAAAATGTCCGTTATAATAAACAAATACTACTTCACAAAATTAAATGACTTTTAGTGCTCATGCGGCATTAATCAGTTTGTTGTAGAGGTAACTATTGGAATCACAAAGTCAGCTTACTATATATACATATATCAGTTCTATATCTATTTTTGTAGGAAATCACCCGCCACTAGCAGTTCTTGATAAAAACAACATCAGGATAATTTTTCATTTCGCTAAGGTAAGTTGAAATAAGATGAAAAAATCGCCAAAAGCATTGAAGGCAAGAGAATTTTAACTTGAGAGACAATAAAGCAAACAAATAAGTTCCATGTAAGAAAAGCAATTCTGTTTTCTGGACCGCCGCGAAATCAAATTTAACGATCTATAATCTACGTCGATCTTGTAATCCTGCACTTTGTGCTCAAACTACAACGTACTTTTAGTTGTGTGTTTGGCGGCATTTGGCAATGAAACGTGGAAGTCACCTAAGCGAAATTTCGTTGTTTTTCGCGGGACACTGTCTCTGTATGGTGCACTAATGAACAAAAAAAAAAGAAAGAAAAAGGCTAACATCTTTTAAATTTTTGCAAATTTTGCAAACCTTTTACATTTTTTTGGCAAATCCCTCTTAGTCATCAACTTGTGTTTCTTCTATCAGAGTATAAAGTTTAACGCTTTGACTATGTATTCTCCTGATTTACAGACAAGTGCAGAGCTTCATAGGAATGATCTGTTGATTGTTGTAATATCTACTATGAGTTCGTTGCCTTCAGCTGTTAAAAATTTTGTCTTCCAAGCCGCAGTTCCAAAGGTAAGAGAATTGTCTTCTTTTGTGCGTCAAGGAAATGGAATTGAGCTTTAGGTCTGTTTTGTCAGTTGTATAAATTTGTCTTGATGTACTAGACTGGAATCAAGTTCTCTCTTTTTTCTTCAATTAATGATGCTGCCAAAAGGCTAAGTCTGCTCGGATGCACAGTCAGCCACATTCTTAGAACTACAGTGACACCAGCTGGGGAAATCCGTATTTTAAGTTTGGTCTTGTTTGACGGGTTTGTTCGAGAAAGTGGCACTGCGGGATTACCGAATTTGAAATGTATTGCGGCATATACAATGTGCACTTGCGTGGCAAACGTTCCGCAAAATTTCGCCAAGGTAGCCTATGCTCCTACACGTATTTTTAAAAGGTTTCAATTAACATTTGAATGGTTTGTTCTAGCACGGTCATTTGCCAGTCGTTTTACAGTTGTTTCACTACAAACTTAAAGCTGTTCCTCAAAGATTTTAATCTACCATTAGTGCAACTTATATAAATTTCGACATCTTATTTTACACCTCCAATTTAACGTTAATTCTAAAGTTTTGTGTGAGAAAAACAAATGTCTTAGTTCCCCCTTCTTGAAATTTGCAAAGGGGACCCACTGACCCTGATCATCCAATAACCGAAGAGCATAACACTTTGTTTTGCAGACAATGAGAGTAAAGCTGCAACCTCCATCAGGCAGCGATTTACCAGCGTATAACCCAATCCTTCCTCCGTCCGCCATTACACAAGTTATGTTGATAGCTAATCCGGGAAAGGTAGGCTTAGTTTGTTTCAGTGATAAACGACGGCAAAATGTCTGATATGGTGGTTAGTGCCCTCTCCTCGTGTTCTACCCATGAACACTTCAGTTTTTTTTTTCACATCATTTCACCAAGTGGTAAGAGCATCAGTGTTCGGACGGTCACTAGTTAGCTTTTCACTAGCCATCTTTTTCTTTGTTCAGTAATGTTTATTGTTGTTCCATTGTTTCTCCACAGGAAAAGATTAGATTAAAATACAAAGTAACCTACCAAGTTGATGGCGCCTCCACCACAGAAACAGGTGAAGTGGACAGTTTCCCTAGTGCGCAGGAATAGCAGAAGATAACCTGCAAGCTTTTGCCATCCTCGGAGACCCAGCGACCGACAAACGGGGCACTGGGTCAGCAATGATGGTTTCTGCTTGCGTTGAATGACATTAATATTTAATGATATTGAGCTCTTAAGACGGATGCACGCATTGTTTAAATTAACTATAGATCAAATCCATTTAACAGTGGTTTTCAACGGTTGGCCTTTTTCCTGTCAGCTATTGATTGCAGACTACTGAAATCTACTTGGAAGAGAGTTCCGAATAAGCGGCGATGACTGGTGACGTCATTCAATAATGTTTGGTTGCCTTCGTAAGAACGGTTAAGGTTTGAAGACAGTTTAAAAGCCAATCGTGGAGCTTCGCTTGAGCTTCTGTTTACACCTAATTTTAAAAGCACCTCTAACGTAAAATGAAATTTAAAAGTAAAGTTGTTCTTTACTTGAACGTCAATACTGCGGCAGGCGTTTCCATTCACAGTAATTTTACTAGGATTGAAAATCCAAGATTTAAAGGTGAAAAGAAATAAATTTATTGCATTGTTTGAAGAGTTATGTCGTCTCGCATAGTTAGTTCTGTGGCCAGGTCAGCAGGATGTAAGGACAAAATATTTCCTTTCACTGCCCCATCCTTTGTTGTGTCAAACTCAGTGCAAGAGAGAATTGGAAGGGGCAAGCTGGTTTTTTTTTCTGTCTTTTTTCTTAGCGTCAGTATAGAAAAAATAAAGATTAAGTGAGTTTAAGGTGAACTGCGTAGTTTGTCTTGTTACACGAGAACAATTTTTTTTGCAATTTCAGTTGCAAGACAAGTTCCGGGATGCCTGTTATACGCTATGAACTCCTTGCGAAAAGTAAATTGTTCAACTTTCCCTCCTACCCCAAACTCTCACTTCTATTAAGTGAGATAATTTGCAAGGTAGTAATTACAAACTTCATCTAATTGCGCGACTTTGCGAAACAAGTATTTAGCAAGTTTTTATTGCAAGGAATAGGGGGTGTTGCATGCACAGTAATTTTTGTCTGCAACTTGTCTGGCAATGGCGTAGCTTGTATTTCGCAAATAAAGCTGCTTCATGGAAAATCAACAGGACCAGTAAATCTAATGTCTCTTTTGATTGCTTCAGGTTCTCCTCCAGATGACTAATGCTTTCTTTTCCTATGGAGCTCTTTTCAATTGAGTGTAGAAAGTAATTTGCATTTGCTTTGCTCTTGCATTATCGCGCCGTGTGATTGGTTAAAGCAACTTGCGCCATTTCTTCAGCCAATCAGAAGTAACGCCAAAGCCAATGGAAACGTATTTCCTTCGAGTTGTGATTGGTTCATTCTGTTGTTTGCGTCTGTTGTGATTGGTTCATTCTGTTGTTTGCGTCTGTTGTGATTGGTTCATTCTGTTGTTTGCGTCTGTTGTGACTGGTCAGAATGATTACTTTGGTTTTGTTTTTACGACACTTAGTTGAAAACCGCTCTAATGACGTTGTGATAAAACCCGTTAACAGGCTAACCAATTTCCAAAGCTTCATTAACGTAGACTGGATACATAGCCATTAGCTTGATACTGTAGAATCCCGTTTATAAGCCCTGGACTCATACGAGTATTGTCTTTTTGTTTTGTTTGTTTGTTTTTGTTTTTCGCTGGTGTAACTTTATTTAAAACATTGCCTTTAAGGGCTGTGGTATGCCTATAGCTAGGATAGGATATAACCAGAATGCTTTTTTGATACCAATCTGGTGGGCCTTTAACAGGGTGGGCTTATAACGGAGATTTTACTGTATGCATCGTTCATTTTAAATCAGCTGTGTGGTAATCGGGTTTACCTTGTTGAATATATAATTATGAAAAGTGTTTATTATTAATAATAAAATTATTGACAAGTTATGTTGCTGAGATACTTTCTTACAAGATACCTCCATATCATCCGTAGCGGCAAGGTGGAAAACTATTCTAACAGATCCAAGGAGTAAAATTATTTGATAAATCGAGGCCTCTATTCTAACCCACCCCCTTTTCTCCTCACTTTTATTCTTGGCCTCTTCTCCGTCAGTGAGGGTAGGTATCACACGACACCAGGGGATCATACGATATCACACTGCATTACTCTGCATTGCGAGATAGCATACGGCATCACGTGGTATCGCACCGTATTATATTTTATATTTGTATTTGCTAGTGTCCCCAATTAGCTATCCATAGCTAAATACCCCTGACACTTCAGTAAAGTTTGTCTGTCTCTGTCTGTCTGTCTGTCTGTCTGTCTGTCTGTCTGTCTGTCTGTCTGTCTGTATGTATGTATGTATGTATGTATGTATGTATGTATGTATGTATGTATGAAGGATAAAGATGTCTAAACTGATAGGCGCTTTGTAATGAATAACAAATATCCAATTCTCAACATGCTGCCGAATTCTATATGCGAATTTCCTGTTCTTGGCGGGCCATTATTTGACCCAGTAGATTGGAACGTTTTGTGAAATAACTTTGGACAGACGATTTTTCTTCTGAAAAAAAATAATTCACAATACCTAAGAGTTGTCCTGCTTTTGTTTGATTACATAAAAACTAGGGGTAACCGTGCATTTTAAAAAGTTAACTTCACTTTTTCCAAACACGCACGACATGTTCCCCATCAGTGACGATTTTCTTGACGCTCTCCTCCCCGGTGGGGAATAAAATGTAAGTCGAAGTGATGGATGCTAGGAATCGAAGATGGCGGAGGGGACTCATGGTGAAAGGACGCAGCAAAGCAAAATCCACGTAAAACGTCGATTGATTTTATCTCTGCCAACTGTATGGAGATCTTACAATTACCTTATCAAAGAACATACTATAACGGAGTGCCGTTAGGCGATTTCATTGTTCAATGAACGTTGTGCAACGAGAATCTTGATTGTTGGTTACATGCTTGGAAGTTCTAGAAGGCTACTGCAAATTGTCAATCAATCAATCAATCAATCAATCCTTTATTAACGTGGTCAGCACGCTTAGCTAAAAAGCTAGTTTTCAGGTGCGCCACGAAATAAAAATACAAAATAGAAAAATAAAAACTTCTTGGAAGTGTATAAATTAAGTAAAGCTATAATTAAGAATGACTACGTGTTATAATATTTTGTCTAACTAAGAATAAAATTTTTACAATAACTGAGCGAATTCTCGCGCGCTGATTGGCTAATTTTTATTGTCAATAAGAGTACAGACGGCTCACAGGCGGATGAAACACGTAAAGCTGACGCAATCAGCAAATGTTTAGTCAAACTCTTCAGTGCTGCAGTCTTGATGAGGCGATAATAGACCATTTTCATTATGACGTCACACACGCAAAGGTTTCTGGTAGTTGTAGTAAAGGTCGTGCCCAGGGTCGCTCAATCGCGGGAAATTCAAAATAATCCACAAAAACACATGCAATGCAATGGCGGCCGAGCTGGTCGATCACATCACGTCTATAATGTGAATAATTGAGAGGACCTCGAGTGACATAAGCGTAAAAAACCTGCTTTTACCCCACCAGGACACATCAAGAGACAACAACGTTAAAAGTAAGGAAGCTTTATTTTGCAAGATTTTCCATTTTTTTTATATCGTTTCGCACTCGATCGGTGCGTTACAAAACTTTTTAGCGGATGGCTTCTTGTATGCTCGATTTTCAGGCCGGTAATTTTACATGCATCCTTGAAGTCTTTTGAAGACATTTCTTTTAAAAGCTTGTTGCTCCAAGGAAAAGACCTGAAGAATGTTCGACGGCGGTTACATAAGAAATTGGAGAGGTTAGAGCAAAGAAATGTTTGTTCGAGAACAGACTGTATTGTCAGTGTCGTTTTTATTTCCAAGGACAACGATCGACTTTAAGAATTGCTTCCACTTCAACCGTTGCTAAATTACATATTTGTCTGTGGATTGACTTCGTAAGAATTTTTTAACTGAGCGAATCCACATTTACAAAAGCTTTCTTGAAATGTTTGAAAAACTTGCAGAAATTTGGTACAAAACAGTGTCAGGTTAAACGGAATTGTACTCGAGACATTTTGCTTTCCCAGGACAGCAAGTGCTATTCTGAATAGTTTTTTTCCTACCTGAAGGTTTGTTTTCCCTTTTTCGCTGTTTGTATTTTCATGGAATTTCGTCTTAAAATTAAAATATTAAAGCGATTACCCTGCGAGCAGTGGTTCCCGGTGAACGAGAGGACGTACTGATATTGCAGTTGCATTTATTACAGTTAATCTTGGCGAGAAAATGTTGCGCGTATAAACTTTCAAGATTTTGTCTTTGTAGGTCTTGTTTATTAAACTTATGTCTTATTTCGCAAAATTGAAAATAATTTTTAAGAAATAGTAATCGAAACTTTTCTAGACTGAGTTAGTGTTGTTTCTCAAGCCAATTTGCTGTCCTTTGGTACTGCAAATTGGGTTGTTTGAACGCAATCGTTCGGCCGTCTTAGTGCCAATAACATTGCTTGCTTTTTCAGTTGACGGAATATTTCAATCATCTTTACATGTTTTGCGTTAACTTGTAGTAGTGAATGGTGTTTCTCTTCCATTTTAATGATTTAACTTAGAACTGTCAATTCACTCAAAGCGAAATATTGGCCCGATTTATACTAGAGACCTATCATCCGTCTGGGACGAACTTGGGCAAAGAACGGTAGTTCGTCTTATAATTCGTCTGTGTATAAATACGGGCTTTCAGAAGGATCATCCGTCCAGACGAACTATCCACGGTAGTTCGTCTCTAGTATAAATCGGGCCATTTAAGCTTAATGCTTTGTTTTGTTTTTATTAAATCTCAGAGCGAGTCGCTCAAAGCATTTCAATGGGTTCCTCGTTTTGTTTTGCACTATGCTAGATATAAAATTTTTATTGCTTCGATCGACATTTGGTTCTGTTATTTAAAAACTGTTCTTATTGTTCTATATCTCCTATCTCAGAAACTCTCTCCTCCCCTTCGATTCTTTTTCTCATGAGGGAAATTATATTGGCACATTGTTAAGACACGTTTTCCTGCTACACATTCGGTATCCAGAATTTGGAAAAAAAGTTTTCCATTGAAATGTTCCGGCGTTAACAACACTCTTCGCAATTCCTCGCTTATCGAAAAAAAAAGCTCCACGCTGAATTTCTTTGAATTTGTATAGCAATCGAGCACATAGCTTTCTGAAACACCTGGTAGCTTGCCTTGGCCAACATGGCGCTTCTGCTAATTTTTTGACACTTTCTCGCGATCGCGCGACACTGGGCACGATCTTTACTACAACTACCAGAAACCTTAGCGCGTGTGACGTCATAATGAAAATGGTCTATTGTACCACAAATCTAGCAGTCTTCAATGAGGAAATCATCTAAAATTTATGGGTTAAAACTGAAGAAACCACTGCAACCGTAGAGCTAAAGGATGAGGATGTTTGTTGAGAATTCAGACCTGAAAATCGGCGGTGAGCGGGAATTTGTGCTGTCGAGGAAATTAAGCTGAACCGTGTTTTAGCGGATTATTTTGTGAACAGTTTTCACTGGATTAAAGGTTAGTTGAGAAACTTGAATTTTTCCTTGTATTTCTGGCCTATTCTTACTTAAGTTTTGATTTACGAGCCTGTGATTCTCCGAATTATAGCGATGAAATTCTGATTCCGCGGCAATCGCATCTTCCATGGACTCTTGCATTTCTTTCCTTCGTTTGAAAATCAATTTGTTGTAGATCCACTCGCCTGCGGCTCGTGGATCTACAACACTTTGACAATGTTATGACGAAATTTATCATCAATAAGAGGACAGACGCATAAAAAACTGACGTCAATTTGTTAAATAGAAATATAACAATATTATTAAAAACAGTAAAATAGTAAAAATTGTATTTGAAAAAAAAAAGTAAATAAATAAAAATAATAAAAATTATCACACATTCTGGGTCAAAGTCCCGTAAGGTTCAATGTTCTTAAATTGTTCTTAAAAACCGTATATGTTTTGATCTGTCTTGTTTCGTCTGGTATAGAGTTCCACATTTTCGATGCAGTATATCTCCACGATCTTAAGCCATAAGTTGTTGATTTTACTTTTGGAAGGTCCACAATTGTGTTGCCCCTGAGGTTATAAGTGGAGCGCCTTACTGTCATAAAATCGCGTAAGCTTGCAGGTCCGCATCGCTGGCTAATATCTTAAAAACTGTGGACAATATTTTCGCTAACCGTTGTTCGCGGAGACTTGGGAGACCAATACGCTTTAATAGTTCCTCATAAGGCGTGGACTTTTCCCTGAAAACAAAACGGAGCGCTTGTCAATGGGGTAAGACCAAGCCTGTAATATATATATAGCTAGGCTAGCTAGCCTAACCCCGGAGCTCCCATAACTAAGCTGGTGTTCGTTTCTCAAAAAACCCGAAAACTCTTCGGGCCCAAAAATTTTGCGGGGCTAGTTTCGGGCGCGTATTCTTTCGAAAGTGTTTGCACAGCGCCGCAAATTTTAGCAGCATTTTCCCGCGAATTGCTCCACAACAATCCGAACTCGAAAGTCACACTACTGTTGTTGTTAATTGTTTCGAGCTTCAAACCGTCTGCACGAAATATTTTCTTCTTCTTGCGCCGTGTTCCTTGGTTTTACAATGTTTCAATGTCCTGTCATTTAACGGTCGAGGCGTGTCAAATCATCTCAGACTTTTTGGCTGTTTGTTTGAATGAACTGGAAACGTCGCTTATCTACAGCAGCTAAATATAACTCATTGTTTTGGGTTTTCATCGTGTTCGGATCTTGACAAATAACACGAAATGCCATTAAATCGGAATCTGTAGCTCTGAAGCGAACTAACCTAGCTGTAATCGAAAGCTGAAATTTCTCGTCAAGTTTTCGATTTGTTCCTTCTCATTCGGCTAGATCGCTCAGTGGAGTTATCAAAATCGGCTACTCGTCTACTTCAGCAGGTCAACCCGATTTCATTACATCGGTTGCTGCAGTTTATAACAGCTATCGACATTTTTCCAGACCGAGAGGAGGTAGGTTTTCTTTTAATATTTCATAGACTATCGGGCGGGTCAGTTAGGTACCGTTTTTGTTTTTCTTTCAAGAAGTTGCTTCACAATTTGTTTACGCTTTTGACTCCGTCTAATCTCTTACTAACAAATTACAAATGGAAAGATTTTTCATCAGATGTAAGCCTAAGATACGTTTCCTTTTCCTCTGCTAAGAAAATTCCACACGTGGAAATGACAACATGTTAGTACCTTAAAAATAGGAGTGATTATTTCACTGCAAAAGATCTGAGATACAATACTGCTCAAGTGTCTGAAACTTTCGGTTTTCGCGTTAGGTGAGACACAGTTTCAATCTAAAAAAGTAGTTTGCTTCAACGTTGTCCTGTCTTTTTACGACTTTCATTTTGAAACACTGTTTTAAAAGCATTCTAAAAGAGAGAGAGAAAGGCCATGCCATCAACATAAAAAAACTTCGTACTTTTCTACTAATTGTTCTGCGTTTTTATCCTTATCACGTTAAACACTCATACATTGGAGTGCATTTGTGGTTTTTAAAGATTCTTCTCAACTCATTGGCCCCTAAAATACAGTACATTTCAGTCGTTATTCCCCAAAAGATGAAAAACGACAATGAGAAAACATAAAGGCAAAAACAGAATGCGGACCGCTGAGGAAACAGTGAAGTTGACCTATTTTTCTTCAAAAACAAGACTTCAGCACAACTTTCACAGGTAGCTCCTCTTCCAGCATTCTTTGGAAAGCTAATTAACTTCAAGGAGAGTACTCGTGAAACTGCAGTTGCTTTAAATAATGCCATTTTAACTTGCTGCCGGTACCGACTTCACAGATTTGTCCATGTAAAAACGAATTTCTTACTGATTCGCATGCATCCTACTGGCTGTTTTAAAGTTCTGTCAACCATCAAACAACTTTGCTAAAATAAATAGTATATCTACTGGCGGGATCTGGCAGTTTACCGGCAAAAATTACCCAAAAACGGTTTTTGGAAGCTTCCAAGCACATATAAATTATGGAGGAAAATGGCACAAGTTTTTCGCCTGCGAAGTGATATTCGGCAAAGAGACTTAACTCGCGATCAGTTGTTGTATTATTGTGTTCCAAAGATTTAAAAAATTACTCGGAAGCAATTCCATTCGATCATTCACTTTAACATCTTAAGAATATCATTTTCAACATAGGAAGTCTCTCAATTAAACAATTCTTATAATATGTAAATCCCCAATCAAATTGGTAATTTTCTTTACCGTGGAAGTGGAAGCGAAGTACTTGAGAATTTAACCGAAAGGTTGACGCTCTCGTGGTCTTTTCAGAAGGTCGCTTTCCAGATATCCTCTGAAAAACAAGTCTGTCCAGCTAACACGCCGAGATCCACTGTTCGTCCACCTTCTCGCCAAGTCAGCTTCGTCCCTCCCGCGCTACTTTCCTTGTTTCACTTTTTGTCGGAAGCCGTTGTCGATGTTTGTTTTTTGTCGTGCAAGCGCTGGCGCTTCGACGGCCCGGATTCTTTCATTAACCTACCACTTCGTTTTTGGTTTCACGTTCCCCATTTGCGGGTCAACACTCCCACAGCGGAAGCGAAATACAAAAACAAGAACTCAATACATCTAAAATTTTATTTTCGCACCACTGCACATACAGGAATCGCGCGAACGCGCGGGATGAACGCACGATGCGCAGAAAATGTGCGCGTTAGCAATAAGAGCCACCGTCCTTAAAAGGTCAAACATTTAGTCGTGTACCTAGCCCACTTCACTAAAGGAAAATTGCATTAAAACTGTGTAGCGCATGTAAATAGAGATATTCTTGAGGTAAATTAAAATTAGTGTCTCTGCGCTTGAAATAGAAAGTGCGCGCGCGTGTCGTAGATTAACCGATGCGCGTTACTGCTTAACGGCATTCTTTCTCACTGAAGAAGAGACAGCAGTCTCGAAACGTCTGAGGATTTTCCCCCATTTTCTATTTCAAGCGCAGAGGCACTAATTTTAATTTACCTCAAGAATATCTCACTTCACTAACGGCTGATCACACGCGTGATGGCGATTTCCGCGCTCGCTCGCGTGATCTTTTTGCTCGACTAGTCTTGCGCATGCGGGGAAAAGGAGTCTACAATCTCGTCCCCAGAGCCCGCGCGCATTTACGGTCAGTGGGATCGAAATGCCACGAGGAAAAGGAATGCAGCCTCTGGGAACGAGATTGCGTAGTCTACCGTAAACCGGAAAGTGTACATTTTCGTATAACCAGAGTCAGTCGCCCTCTCGATTGTCAACCCATAACCTGGGTCTACGAGCATAGGAACGTTAGAAATTATGGCGGACAAATAAAGCTGAGTAAAATGTGGGTTTTCTGGTCGGCAATGATTTTGAACGGCGGTAACAGAAAGAAAGAAACCGTTGCATCATCAGTTCAACTAGTCAGAGTTTTCATCCTAATCTGGTTCTAGTGCTACGTCAACATTCTGGAATTTCTAAGCTTGTTTGTCACAAAAAAAGCTCGAAATAACACCTGCCTGGGAGAAGAGGTTCAACATGAGCAGTATTGCTACTCCATAAATAACATAATTCACATGTTAATACACATGAATATTGTTTAGTCTGCCAGAAATAGCTCAAGAGATTATGAAGCTGTATTGGCCTAAGAGGTGAAGGCTAGGTAAATTTGGCCGGAATTGAAGACACCTTGACATTCCCCTACGAATCGTCCTACTAACTCGGTGACATAAAATTAATCCCACGCTGTCATTCTGCATTGTACGACATCCGTCAAATCAAATCGGCAGTGGAAACGAAATAAAACACAGTCAAACTTGTGTTAAGCGCTCGCCCTATCTACTCAGTGGTCATGAATTGCTCTCCAGTTATGTACTTTAAACTTAGCTAACCTCTGTTGATAAAGTCCCAACCAATGTATTTTTATTGTCTTCACTTGTATTGGTCACCAGGTAAAAGGAAACCATAACAGACATTAAATAATGGCCATTCTGGTAATCAAATGCCAAATTCTTTCCACAAATCACAGAGAACTCGAGTGGTACAAAGATGAATTCATGGCTTGCTCAGGTAGTGTAGGTCTTCATCTTGTCTATCGCAGTTAATTGAACCCGTATTACTGAACGGTCAACCTGCTCTAGGTGGTCAGAAAATGAATGGCGAATAACAAACAACATCGAAAGTGGTTAGCAAAAAAACAAAACAAAACCTGAGACAAAAAACGAGAAATTGTCAATATTGTTGTGGAGTGAAATTTTCTTGTTATCAGAGGCGGAAC
The DNA here is from genome assembly GCA_964017195.1 of Siderastrea radians. Lineage (NCBI taxonomy): Eukaryota > Metazoa > Cnidaria > Anthozoa > Scleractinia > Rhizangiidae > Siderastrea > Siderastrea radians. The sequence goes on along the minus strand of OZ024891.1, from coordinate 55,382,047 downwards.
GATTGTGCTAAATCATGCGGGATCTTTAATTCACATTCAGGTCAATTAGCGACTCTGTAATTATAAGTTGCTTCATTTCTATCTGTACTTTTAATAATTATTTAGTTGCGAAGTAAGGCTAAGGTTCTAGCTCTTGTTGCACTTTGAAGAACAGACTTAAATTAAACAAGGGACGTGGATATTGGAATCAGTCCCCCCGTCAACCACAACTTCTAAAGAAGTCTTTTGAACAGGTTTTAATAGCCATAACCTGATCGGCGTAAAAACCTCTCGTTTAGCTTGTAATTAACACAGCTAGTACAAAAATCAATAAGCGAGTGGTAATATATATAACCCAGAGATTCCCGGTTCTCGCATGCAAAAGTATTTCAAGCCAAATGATTTCATTTCCACCCCCGAAAAAATATCCCCACAATTGAAGACCCCAGAAAAATTCCCTCGCCATTGAATTACGTCAATTATTCAAGTGTATTGGCATGGAACCTCATGGAGCCAGTGCTGAAACACAGCACGCGTTTTGACATGTCTGACGTCAGACTTTGTCCCACTTTATCGCCCGCGGGCGCTTGCGGTTTTGACTCAGTAGGCATTGATTTTCAACAACTATGCCTAAGGTAACTTGCTGGCTAATATTATTTAACAAACTGTATTAAAAAATGTGTTTATAGACAATTCATTTCTTTTCGAAAGATCCAGGGTAACTGTTCTAATATCTCCTGTTTGCTACTTTCCCCTCATTAAAATATTGAAACTCTCATCAACAGTTCCAGAGTTGACAAAAACATTTTTTCCCTTAAATAGAATAAATAACGTCTTACGTCATGGGCTGTATCCCGAAACCCGTGAGTTGTTGTGACAACAGATACATATATCGCATATTGTACATTGTACCGACACAGACTGAATCAATCGCTTCAGCTCCTAACTGTGGATCAGTGCGTTTGCAAATTAGTGAGAAATTTATGACTAGGACACCGTCAAGAAACCAGCGATGTCTACTCCAGAGTTGAAGGAGGCTTGGCAATCGGTACGGCAAACAATCGGACAAAGGTGTGCGTTTGTACTCAACAACGAGCTACTGAGCGATGTAAAGTTCGTTGTGCCAGCGTCGAATGGTGCTAGTGAAAGAGTGATTCCCGCTCATAAGTTTGTGCTATCTGTCAGCAGCCCTGTATTTCTTGCCATGTTTCACGGTAAGATGGCGGAAACTTCAAACCTTATCAATTTGCCCGACTGCGATTACGACAGTTTGCTGGAGTTCTTTCGCTATCTGTACAGCGACGAGGTCAAATTAAGTGGAACGAACGTCATGCAAGTGCTTTATTTAGCAAACAAATACATGGTTCCTTCTCTGGCTAATAAATGCACAGAGTTCCTGAAAAACAACTTAGACGCAACAAACGTATTTTGTATTCTTCCACACGCTCATCGGTTTGAGGAGAAAGCTCTTGTGGAGCGGTGCTGGGAATTGATTGATGAGAATACAGAAGACGCCGTGAAATTAGATGAGTTTGTTGAACTAGACAGGTGCTTAGTTGAGTCAGTTGTAAAAAGAGAATCACTTTGCGTTAAAGAGATAGAATTATTCAAAGCTGTTGATCGCTGGGTCACAAGAAAAACCCAAAGACAAGGTTTAAAGCCTGACAGTGGCACCGTTAAAAGACGAATTCTTGGAGAGGAAATCGTAACATCGATACGCTTTCCATTGATGTCACAAAAGGAATTTATGTCAGTTGTCCCAGACAGTAACATTCTAACAACAGAAGAAATTATCAACGTGATGAAATACTTCAATGGAGTACCAACAACTCCATTGCCGTTTTTACATACTCCAAGAAAAGGAACGATAAAGGAAAATTCTAGAAACCGTAGATTTGGAACTTATATTCAACCTGCTGCAAATTGGTTTAGTCCTATACGACGTTCTACACTAGAAACAACGCGATGTTAGCGTCTCATTGAATGTTCTGAAATAGCTTTAGTTCGGTGCGTTTAGAATAGCAAAGGATACTTTTTTGTGGGCATTGATATTGCTGTTTCAGCTGTAGTAGTCTGATATTCCTAAATATTTGAACCCATAATTTCCGCAAAAATCTGCATAAAATTAAAGAGCAGCGTAACGCGATGACCTCCAGTTACTAAAAAGTTGATAAATAAGTTTATCGACTTCAACACCCTTACGATGTCAAGACCGAAACCAATAGTTACGGCATCAGATTATGTTTCCGAGGGTAAATAAAGAACATCTATTTGTCGTTGTTTGTTTCATCTGTGTATCAGTTATTTTAGTTTCGAACGGAATTTTATGCTTCACCTTCCATGAAAATAGATTAATTGAAACGCCTTTTACATAATGACGTGTCAGGCTGTAGTAACAAATAAACAGTTAAGATTTACCAAGAAATTACAAAAATGATGTCCTTTAACCTTTTCACGCATACTTTTTTCCAGAAAAACCCGTAATTTTTACCGTTAAACGTTTTTCTTGGGTGCTGTGTTGCTAAATTGCACTACGTTTTGCTAGAAAAGCAATAGTTTACATTTCAGGTAAATTTTCCACTAGCTTCTCTGTTGAAATGAGCAATATTTCACTTTAGCGCATGCGCGTGCGCATAAGCCCCCAATTTTTTTTTTTTGCTGATACATTTCGATTCTTCTCCTGCCTCCTTTTCCTTTCCTTTCCTTTTTTTCTCTCTTTCTCTTCTTGCTATCTTCTACTTGTTATTGCCTTTCTATCAGCTGGAAAAGGTTTGGTATTAACCGTTCAAAAAACCTGGAAATGAGAGGTTGATCAATTATGGGGGTAATGGCCTATTTTACCACAAATTTTGCACCAATAGTTGAACATGTTTTTTTCCAGTAACTCTGTCAGCATGTAGTCGATATTCAAAATGGACACACGTTTGGAAAACTCTGATCCTCCCGTGTTAGTTGCTTATAGAAACCATCAGCTGTCGTACAAATTGATGACGCGACAAGTGGTTCTTTGTCTACTTCTCCAAATGTTGTATGGTGACAACTCTGGGCGCAAAAGGTTTAAGGTAGAATGGTACCCTAGAATTCGCGGTTTCGGTCGCAAAAGTCATTTTTTGAAAACGGCAAGATTGTAGCCTTTAGTCACTTGTGAATACTACCGTAAAAGTATTTCGCTTGATTTCCAGCATTAAATAGGCGAAATTGACAAAATCTGAACAACAGTACGAATTTTTTCCGTAGCAACGGCCATAGCAACCAGTGTTTACATTTATTAAATGCGAAAAAGTGACTTGCTACTGAAAAGGAAAATCACCCCCCCCCCCCCTGCTTCCCTGCACAAACCGACGTCAGTGTTCTTCTAGCGAAACACCTGCCTGAGAAGAGGAGAGATTTTTGGTCTTTGCGTCTTAATTTGCAAAACAAGTCCTAGTTCTCACAGAAAACATGTTTTTCTGAGCAGGAAAGTCATTCAACGTAAATTTCAGTGTGACAAATTTTTAGGGCAATAAGCGACGAATTACCGTCGAGAATTCATTCCTTTATCTTTAAGACCGTTTTTCTCGAATAACAGAATTTCCTGGAATAGAGGAACTCTTAACAAAGATATCTCCCTTGCATTTTAACCTACTGTCGTGAAATTCTGCAATGAACCTATACAGGTTGAAATACGTCTCATTAATTGACTCTTTGTCTAATAATTATTTCCTGTTACCTGAAGTCTTAACAAAAAAAAAATTTAAAAAAATATCGAATGAAGGAAAACTGGCTAATTTTTGAGGTTCATTGCACAGACATGTCATTTATGTACACGTTAGAGTTGGTTTGATACTTTTCCAACCGTGCATTAGTGAGTTATCGTTGTTACCGTGAACATCACTTTTTCTAACTTAAGACGCTAGTTAATCATTAACTATTGTGACATGTGGCCTGAAAAGACTTACATTGACGTTAGGGCGTGAAGCCCTATAAAGTGATGGTAGAAGTTTCCCACAAAGTTCTGTTCTAAAAAAATTGATCTTTTAGGGTACCATTCCACCTTAAGACATCCACTAAAGTGCAAAAATGTTGTTCCTGTGACATCCCGTTCTTTAATGTTTCAGCTCCCCATATCAGCAGTGGACGGGATAGAGGAGCGAGCTTTTTTTTTTTCCCTCAAGATGCACGGGAAAGACGCCTTCTGCGGGGGCACCAGACTCGCAGGATACGCGTGGCTGAAGATTTTCGCATGGTCGTTGTGTTGAATTGCCTCTTGCTCAACTTCCTCTAAGAGAAAAGGAAGTGCTCCTTGTAATATAATAATTGGGTGTTATTGTCTGGCAAATGCCAGCGCCGACTTACAAGGAGATAAAATCTACACAGTTTTGACTTCTAGAGGGTAATTGTAACCTCTTGACAGGTGTCTAACATGAACTATGGTGTGGCGAACTGAACATCAAGAATTCACTCTCAGAAAGAGCATGCACTCACTAGGCTGCAAAGACTGTTATTAATCCTTGCTTAACGAGTAGTTAAAGTTAACTCCTTGATTTAACTCCAGAATCAGCGGCTCAGTTAAAAGGAGACATTTTTAGCCTTTTCAGATCCAGTAAACGCTATCACGTCAGAAATAAGTTGCTTTTATTGGATACTCAAATCAATGAGGTGCTTGCTCAGTGACGTTTTCTAAAAGTGAATGTGTGCCGATATTTTTACTCTTTTTGGACAGATGCAGACTATCACGTCCGAAATAAGTTCCTTCTATTGGACACTCAAATAAGTGAGGTGCTTGGTCAGTGACGTTTTCTAAAAGTGAATGTGTGCCGATGTTTTTATTCTTTGTGGACAGATGCAGACTATCACGTCCGAAATAAGTCCTTGTTATAGGAGAGGTGCTAGTTAGTGACGTATTCTAAAAGTGAATGTGAACCTCTCCTATGCCGAACTGCTTTAATACACTCCGGCAAAAAGCGCACCGTGTTTATTAAAAAAAAAAAACAGATAAAATGCATTTAGCAAACAATACTGATGCTGAAAAGAAAAGTAACCATAACCCGTTGAAGATAAATCCTCTCTCAACCATCTGAATGATAATCCAAGTGCCGTTATGTTGCTGATGAGTTTGCAGTCTTGATAAAAAGCGGGATTGAACTGGGAACGAGATGTGAAAAGTGCACGGTCACTCAGCTCAGCGGGTTGGAATCGACTCGAAAGCAGCGGAAGCGGTTATTTCAGTTGCAGGTCACTGTGTCAAAAGTTTCACATCACTGATCAGTGACTAGTATGGTCAGGCGACGAAGGACGGTAATTTCAAATATGGCTGTTAAAGATGAGGATTGGCAGACAACAAGACCCGCCATTTCGGAAAGAACCAAATTTATTTTCAACAATGAGTTATTGAGCGATGTCAAATTTGTCGTTCCGTGGAACGTCGGTAGCTGTTTCACTAATGAGATCCCAGCTCACAAGTTTGTACTCGCAATCAGCAGTCCAGTGTTTTATGCCATGTTCTATGGTAAAATGGCAGAGACTACAGAAAAAATTGAACTATCAGACTGTACCGAGCGTAGTCTGCTAGAGTTGTTTCGTTACATGTACAGTGACGAAGTGGACTTGACAGGCCGTAATGTGATGCAAGTGTTGTATCTGGCCAAGAAATACATGGTGCCTTCACTTGCTGATAAATGCGCTGAATTCCTGCAAAACCAATTGAAACCACATAACGTGCTCTGTATCCTGCAAGAAGCTCAGAGATTTGAAGACAAAGATTTGGAAGAACGATGCTGGAAGGTGATAAAGATTCAGACAGCGGATGTTGTTACGTCATCTGATTTTGACACGCTTGAGCGATCTCTTATTGAGTCTATCGTCAAGATGGATGGGCTGAATATAAAAGAAGTGGAATTGTTTAAAGCTATCGATCGCTGGGCCATAAGGGAAAGTCGAAGACGACGTTTCTTGCAGAGTTCGCCACCAGATGGCGAGGAAAAGAGGAAAATTATTGGAGAGGAGATCTTGAATGCCATACGTTTCCCACTGATGTCACTGCAAGAGTTTGCCTCTGTTGTGATTGATTGTAACATTCTTACAATGGAAGAGGTTGGTCAAATGGTCAAGCACTATGCTGATGTGTCTACATCATGTTTACCGTTCAATCAAGCCTCAAGGATTGGATCTTTCCAGCGTTGTTATAGATTTGGCAAATTGGTGTCTGTAGAGGAAGGCGGATGGTATTACCGCGGATCCAGCAACAAAATTCGTTTTGCTGTCAGCAAGGACGTCATGTTACACGGAGTGCAACACTTTGGCAGCGAAGAGGGCAAGTACGAGGTGTCAATCAAAGTTCAAGATCTCCAGGAAGGGGACTATTCCTACCTTAGAAAACAGTCAGGATCATACTCCTCAGTGAAAGCTGACACGGATGTGTATCATGGTTTTGACGTGATGCTTGACCGCTCTCTTTGTTTAGAAAGCGGTAAAACATATGAGATTGTGTCGGACATTAGCGGACCTGATTCATGGTACGGTTTAGAGGGGAAAGAATCCGTGGAGTGCGCTGGGGTTACGTTTCGCTTTAGCTATGCATGCAGTCTTGTCACCGATGTCTCCAGGGGCCAGTTCCCCGCCCTTATTTTCACGTTGTATGTATGACTAAGGTATTATTACGTTCTCATAGGCCATTAAGAAGTTATTCGGGCGATCCATTTTTTGATAAACCAGCCCAAAACGTCCAGTTCACGATAGGTCTATTCAAAATTATTGTTATAAATATTTGTACCTTGTATTATCATTGATCATTAGGTGTAAAGAATGTTAAAAATGCTAACTTGATTTTATTAATTTTGTTTTTTGCTTGTTGTTTCTAGTGAAGGTGTTAACCTTACGCGTTCAGGATTCGGTTTATTATTCCCAGGTGTGCATTTTTTTACCTGATAGGAGAGGGTGTCGTTCTCAGATTTAGAGAATAATTGATAAGATTTTTCTATCAGAATAATGGATTTAATGTTCTAAGAAGTAAAGAAAAACAGAATGGCAAACAACTGATTTTTTCCATCTCCTCCTTTTGTGCCAACTCTAGCTAGTGTTGTTGAGAAGCTTCCTTTTTTGGCATGTGGCGCATTGATTTGATATGTAAAAAGTGAAAATTCGATTCATTTGTGATGCCAGAACGCCTAAATCAAGTAGCGTAAAAAAAAAAAAGAAAAAAAGAAATTAACTGGATTCAAACAATGGCGATCAATTTACTGTAATTGGATCTTAATGGCTGTCCCCATATACTCCCATCCCCTTCCTCACTCAATTTCCAACCAGTTGGGATAAAAGCTGGACTTGATAAAAGCTGGACTATCCCACAAGCCGAACTCAGAATTTTTTTTTTCGGAAGCGCGAAAAACCCAAAAAACCGAGCGCGAAGCGTGAGCGAGCGGGCCCACCATCGGAACCAGAAGTGAGAAGCGAAGGACTTTTGAGAAAGTCTAGATAAAAGCCAGTCAAGACAAACGTTTACGGTTTGCCTTCCATTTTTGGTTGCCGGTTCAAGTTTCACCAGTTTGACGCTTCGCGCATATCGCTTTGTTGACAGTAAAAAGAAAAAAAGGGATGATTAAAATTAACAGACTCAAGCCATTTGACGGTTGACAGTTCACCTGATTGAGACCCAGTTAAATTGATAAAAAGCGGTGTTACTAAAGTGCGGATCAGGAAATCGCGGAACCTATATAAATTCATGTAATATTATTTGATATATTCATATTTTTTGGGCTAGTTTTGGGTAGTTATAGTTTTTTGTAATGCCCATTGGATCATGTATTATTAGTTTGTTAGTTTGCGTAATATGAAGTAATAAATATTATTATTATTAACATTATTGATATTACATACGGCTTAGTTCCCTCACTGCATATTTTTTACTACGGGATCCGGCTACCCTTGGATATCACATCATCGGGAGCGAAACAGTTCAAAACCATAACAGCATTTCGCGGTTATGGGCAGAATTACGTCACGGGCTCGCTTTGCGAGCCAATTCACGTTAAGAACCAAACAAGCTAAACTAAGGTGCGCGTTTCCAAACTGGAGCGGTATCTCACGTTATTGAGGATAACAGTAGAATGCACGTAGTGCCCCTTTAGCCGGGAGCGTTGAGAGGCGGCCGTATTCGCAGGCTACCTTAAATGCTGCAGTTTCCTTGGACGCATTTTTCATTTTCCCTCTATGTCCAATTTTCATAGAAATTTCCTCCAAGACTGAAATAGAGGACGCACAAAATAGAAAGCTGACTATTGTGATAAGAAGGAATATAACAGAAAGGAGAACAATAAGCCAATTTCGGCATTTTTTCGCGTTTTATAGACCTATAAATGAGTCATAGGTTACACACTGAACTAATTGCAATTAAACAGTGATGTGGTCGCATTCAAAGTCAAATGTGAACGTAATTTGAATGTTATATCACGCCATAACTTTGTAGTTAGACCACTGCAGCTCTTATCATGATTTCACATGCAAAATCGCAATCTAACATCGTGACTCACGTTAAATCGATGAACGATACGTCCAATAAAATAGCAAGATGAGGGGGACATTGGGGGACTGTCAACACCGCAACACCGCAGAAAAAAATAACGAACACCGCATCACCGCAAAAAAAAGTTGACGAAACACCGACACCGCAATTTAATTTTTGTCCTACGATTTAAATGATCTAAAAAGCTTCTTGAAAACGGGAAAACGTCCGCACGTGATGTAATATTTTTCATTTAAACAAATGTTATTACCTCAGCAATTTTCCACTCAACAGACACAAATCACAAAGCCATACTGTTTTCACCTTGTGGTCTGCACGTAAATCACGCGGATACTGATGTCTGTACTCTTGCTGCAGCCAACATTTTGTCTTAGGTACATGACGACAAAGATGAACAGGCAACGTTCCCGCTGTTTTCACCTTGTGGTCTGCACGTAAATCACACGGATACTGATGATGTCTGTACTGTTGCTGCAGCCAACATGTTGTCGTATGTACATGACCACAAAGATGAACAGGCAACGTTCCCGCTGACCAACGCGGTCGTGGTTGCCACGAGCTCACTTGCTTAGTTTCGCGTTTTAATGTTTTCTAGGATGATGATAGCGTTCCTTTATCGTCTATTAAACAAATAGACGGCGTCTCTGCTTCTTCTTTTCTACTTTATCTTATTTTTCCGAAAAGCTTTTCAACGCCTTCACTTGGCTTTCTTCCCGAAATCATGTATCAACTGCGACACTCTCGTAGCGATGACACAAGATGTCCCTGCTGTGAAGATTTCTTCCAGGCAGTTAAGGCATTTTCATGCATAAAAGGGTGATAATCGAAGGTTTGACGAATGTATTAAAACAGGTTTTGTCAGTTACTCGACAAGGGTAAGTCGGTCAAATGTGTCAAACAATAAACCACAACAATGCAAAGGATCCGCAAGAAGTTTTTTTCACCGAACATCGCAGGTTTAAAATCAAAAACACCGTACACCGTACGATTTGAGATCACCGCAACACCGCGAGATGGGATTTTATTCACCGCAACACCGCACAAAAAAATTAGCGACAGCGCAACACCGCAAATTCCCATGTCCCCCTCCAAGATGATCAAGCCAGTGAACCGGATCCAGTGCCCAAAGATAAAAGACACTGGACAAGCAGTCCGAAAGCTAAAAGACAGGGAAGGTAATGAGATCAGTCTCTGTTAGATCCTTTCCCGGAGGCTGAAGACGATATCCGAGAGCGACTGTAGCTTCCTGAATGCTTAGCAAACCTCCCAAGTGCATGCACGGCTGTGCCGTTTACCATTTGTTTAATAATATAACTTCGGGCAACAAGATTTTTCCGAGATACAACTTTCTGTCCGACGCTAGATTTACACGTGCATTTACACTTGCGCAATCACTGGGAACCCAGGTGGGAAAAAAGTTGAAAAACTTTAACCATCTCACTTCTAAAAATCGCACGTGTCCTATTGATCACAACCCTTCCCATGAAAGGATAAGGGCTTAAATGTCTTTTCAAAAATTATCCTTAGGAAAATAACTGAAACGTTCAACAATATATGACAGGATCAAGTAGCAACATTTTTCCTTTTTGTAACAAAAGTTAAATTTCTGGGAAAAAGTTGTACTTACAAATAATAAACAATTATTGGACGAGGCTGAGCAAAATACCGTGATTTGTCAGTGGTGAGCAGATCAATTATTTGCCGATGCCGAAGGCAGAGGCAAATAATTGATCTGCGAGACTGATTTGTTTAAAATTTCAGCAGAATCTATTTTGAAACTTTGTAAATTTTAATGTTTTAGACAATAATTACAACACTCACGGCCGAAGGTAATTAAAATCACTTGACCTTTGTTGCCAGTGAATACTGGTGCATTGCACAAAATAGTTTCTGCTTCGCTGCCTGCGACAACTTTCACTTTCATCCTTTATATCCAACCCATACAAAAGTGCGTAAACCACAAAAGACATTTAATCTATTCATCCATCCATCCATCTAATCCAATTTTTCAAATTAAAATTCATGCCATCGGTATCTCCTTTGTGCATCTATTTGCTGCTTTAACTAGACCATTCTTCTGTAGAATAAACAGAACTGATTATTCATGGCTTTTTAGTGTGTTTGTGCCTGTCATAAATAAGTAATTACATACATGTATCACTGATGATATAATATAGTTAGCTTGTGTTACCGTTCTAGCGGTCTCAATATGATCTCCAAGAGCTTAACAATTACCTGTTTTATTTTCATTTGCTACCCTCTCGCCTCAGGGAGATCACAAAATGAAAGTGTCTTGTTTTACCTTCCGTGTCTAGCTATAACCAAGACCTGAAGTACAATGTTGTTGTTGTTGTTGTTGTTGTTGTTTTCTCTTCTTTTTTTTTTTGATTTGTTTTTTGTTTCTTTATTTAAACGCATATGAGTTTCTTTTGCAAGTACATTGGAAGGCTAGGGTTAGTTCAGGCCGCCAGATTTGCTTAAGCAAAATAAACCAATTTAAGATCGATCTTCAAATTAATAACTTGCCATTTGTCATGCACAAGCCAAAATTTTATTTGACGCTATAGTTGAAAGTGATCTCATTCTGAGTATGTTTAAGATCCCTAATGGTAAACAATATCATGCAACAACTGGGATGATGTTTCCTATACCAAGTCTATTGTGATGTTGTTCTATGCGAAGTCTATATTGTTGTCGTTGTATTGTTATTTATGACGTAACGCGGGACATGGTAGATAGCACACAATCCAAAAAATGTAAGAGACAGAACTGAAGTGGCAGTTCAATATATATATATGTTCCGGCATTTTACATATGTTTTGGTTTGTGCTGAGTTGGACAAAACGGTAAACTATGAATATTTAATTATTCAGTAGCAAATTTTACTTGTATCACGGCCAATTCCAACTTTTTTCGACAAAGAGAACAACTTTTTATCTGATGAATTTTGTTTATTTGATAAAATATAATATTCATAACGATTAATTTGTTCGCAGAGGACTTTGAGGTTGTAAAAAGGAAAAAAGTATTCAAATCAAGGACTAATGCGCCGGTCAATTCGAGACTTCAACATCCCCCCCCCCCCCACCTGGGCATACCCCGGGCATTTGACTGTGCATCGTGCCCGAGGAGGGGGGAATTTGAACGTTGCGTTGGAAGAGTAAGGAATTTGAACCGGATTTATCTCTTGTTCCGACGTATTACTCCCGTGAGTTTGTTCCGTTTTTGCAGGGTTAGACGGATTTAAAAGATAGAATTTCGCCTTTGTTAGTGAACAACTCTTCCAAAAGGGTCTTTAAAAGAAGTTTGAAGGTACCTTTATGACATATCTCTCTCTGAAAAGCGTGTAAAGTGTTTGATTGAAGACGGAATTTGTCTTTTAGGAGAGCTATTTCAGTACTAATTGGTGGGGTATTTGAACAGCTTTTTTGCCCCGAGGGGAGGGAATTTGAACAAGCCAGTGTTCAAAAGTTCAAATGCCCGGGGGGTTGCCCGGGGGGGATGTTGAACTTTCGAATTGATCGACGCATAATTACTAAGTGTCGTGGGAGTGCTTTTTACGGAATTATTTCTGCAGGCTTTTGAAATGCAGCTTAATGGAGGAACAATAATTTTTGATGTTGGACTTTCCTTCCGGTTTGAAATAGATTTCGTTTAATGGATAGATAAACTTCGTGACATAGAAACTAGACAATCAGTTTGCCAAGGGTTTTAACGAGGACCAGTGTAAATACATGTCCAAGTTTTGTGCTGTTAAAACGTACCTGCTGTGGCTTTCAACATGAACTTCTTTTATAAATTAAAGCTTAGCAAGTTTAAACACCTGCTCGATACCAACTTAGATTATAAAAATCTTACCGTGTTTCTTGCTTAAATAACAAAATATAAGTAATACCAATTTTGTATGATCTAATTTTCATCACAATATTTTCATTTAGTTTGCCGAGTTAGCCAAAGATCCAGGGAGAAATATCTTCAATAATTCAGTTTGTTCCAAACTGTACTCCCGACGGTAACCCGATGGTGTTTTCACGCTGAATGTCATAACAAGTGTTGACAGTTAACTTTCCCACAACCAAACTGGCCAAAGTGAAACTGGCCATGGCCAAATTGTCACTAGCTTTCCTTTGGCCTAACAAAATAGGTTGGAAGGGTAGACACACAATATTGGTCAACTAGACCATTGTAGACAACCAGTCATTAAGCTAAGCAGTACGCCTTCGATAAAAAGTAAGTTTGCTTTTTAAGGGGTCTTAACAGGCCCGTAGCAGGGGGACGAGCAGGGGGGACTCGAGCCCGCCCCCAGATTTTTAGAAGTTGAAAAAAAGACCAATTAACGTGCCAAAAAATATATAATGGAAGCAAATTAATGTGCAACAAACAGTCTTGAATGCTGATGCTAAAGGTGCCTTTTATCACAACCTTTAACAGAGTTCGACATCTGTTGAGTTGAGTCACTAGCCCACCGCACATTTCAGTCGCCCTGGTTCCTTACCAATGTCTTTCTTTTCCTGTATCACCTTGACCATGGCAGTATAGCTTAAGACTGTGAACGACCTTTAATAGCTAAGCGACTGCTGTGTATTTGCTACAAGCTTTAAGCCCATTGTTGTGAGGCAATTCTAAGGAACAAAATTATGTTTATTTCACCAATCGAGTGACAACCGTTACGTAAACGTTTACCAGAGTTAGGTAAAGCAGGTCCGAAATTCGTAGCTTAGCTGTCGAAATGTTTGAATTTTAACAAACCTTGTAACTTTAAGGATACTTTTTTAAAACTGATGCTATAAATCTGGTGGATGTTGCCAACAACTTTGTCGGCGAAAAAGCAAACAGGAAGCAGCTATTTTGGCAAATTTTCAACGAACGATGAGCACTGATAAAGGTGTCCTTTTTGACAAAATCGACACAAATTGTGGCATTGTGAACAACGTTAGGTGGTCAGGATAGTATTCGGAAATATTATTGTTGAAAAAACTGGAAGAAGAGTAAATCCGTTTTGCAAATTAATAATCATAGGATTCCAGTTCTTTGCCATTGGTCAGTCTCTTCGCTTAATATTATATACAATGATATTATTTATACCATTTTCTCAGCATATAAACGATGCAATTAAAGTCGCGTCTGGTTTACTGTCAATGTAAGCTTAACGCACATTTTCTAGAATTTATTGCAACTGAATACTGTATTGGTTGAATTAAACTGCAATCATCATTGTAGACCGCAGGAAATCTTTTACGTCACAACAGCTAACAACAATGTGAAAATGAAACGCAGCCAACTTTTACGGGTGGTATCTCGCTTTCTATAAATACAATTATTTTGTTTCTTTTCAAAAAGAAACGAAAACAGCAAATAGAATTGTTCATTAATGTTTGGCGATTGTATAAGGTATTACTAACTAGCTATTTTCTAGAGACACACGTCATTTGCCATAAAACACCGGTAGCTACAACAACTCAGTGCGGTACCGTTATTACCCCGATATGATTTCCAAGAGCTCAAGTAAACTTTTCTGCTTCAATTTTATTTGCTACCTCTTCGTCTCAGAAGGCTTTTTACAAAACGATGGTAAGTTTTGGAAGTACGGTCAATTACGGTCTCTATTGCTAACTATAAGCATTAGTACTATGTGTGGGAGTTGAATAGCTATATTTTCCGCTGCAGTAAAGTCCAGCATAAAAAAGGAGATAGGAGAATCTAGAGTTTGTCACTAAGATTTCTTAGACGATTTCCTCTTGCTAATTAAAAAGGTTTAACACGAAAAATGTAACTGTTTATACATATCAAAACAAAACTTTTGGTACAAAATGATATGCCTTTTTCCACATTTTGAATAGCTTACTTAATCTCACTTTTAACCACTTAATTATCCAAAGGAATGCTAAAATCTGATTGGTCGATACCTTCACCAAATCACCCTGCTTTCGAAACATTGCCAAACATGGACCGTGAATTGTGGCATTCAGCATCATCCTTTTTATGATGAAAACATGCAACAACAACAAATATTTGGCTGATAAAAAATTCTAATTCCAGTTGTAAAATGCCAAGTCAGTTTGAACAAAAACAATAACAAAACAAAATAAGACATACTCAAAAAAGAAAATTGTTAAATCGAGCAAAAGCAAAGCTAAAATGGATAGCGATAATCAGCCATGTATATTGCTTTGGGAAGATGTTACGAAAATTGTCTAGTATTACTCAGAACCTTCCAGAACATTCCGTAGAACTCTCTTTAGAACATTGTAAAATGCTTGGTCATTTAAACAATTATCTAATCTCTTTAAATAGTAAGTAATAATGTCATGTTACTAGGAATAGATTTCGTAGAAGTTTCTAGAACTTGTTGTGATATGTATATAAGTAAGAGCGTGTCAGTCTACTAAAAGAGTTTTGAGGAGTTTTAAGAGAGTTTTAAAAAAGAAGTTATTTTGCGAGCTGTGTGCCGAACCTAGTGAAGTGGCTGTGTGCCGAACTGTGTGCCGTGTTAGAAGAGTCTGTGTGACGGCATTGAAGTGCTGTAAGCTGTGAAGACTACGTTGGTTTGAAATAAAACCGCTTGTTGCTGTTACCGACAACCCTGTGTTCTGTCTGCAAACAAACCACTCCTTGAACGAAACCCGTAACAGAAGAATTGGCTGAGAACCGTGTTAGGGTAAATTATTAATACCCTCTTTGGTAATTAAAATGAGATTATTTGTATCTCTTAAATTATTTATAGGTTCTAGTATTTAGCATAGTAATTTCTTTACGTATTGTAGTGCGTTTTTGATCATTTTAATGTAAAAAGCGCATTAGAAGTAAATAAATTATTATTATTATTATTATTATTATTATTATTATTAAGTGCCGCAGAAATGTCTAGATGGACAACATCAATAGTCGGCCACTTGAATACTGACTTCTTATACAGCTAGTGGGGAAAAATGGAGAATCATTTCCAACATTGTTTTTCCTTAATTAGAATGCCAAAACATACGAAACTTTTGGCAGGCCAGCAAGGGGAAGGTATTTAGAGAGCTCGGGACTGATCAATTTAATGAATGAGTGTTATGAATAACCAGTTCGGGAAGTTCATTGTGCAAATAGCTTAGCTTCAGGCTCTCGTTCACTGTACTGTCCCTGTAATTGATGTAAGCGACGTGTAAAAAGAAATGAATTCTCGCAGGTGAATGCCGCAATTTGGAGTTTAAGCATGCAATTAAAGACAAGGTTTTGGTTGGTCACGTGGTAAAGAGTTACGTTGTCAACTCCAAAGATGACTGTGAGCTGAAATGTTACATGGAGGAAGATTGAATGTCAATCAATCTGGGACTCGATGAAGGTGGAAGGCATCTGTGTGAACTAAGCAACTCAGATCATGAATTACATCCGGAGGACTTGCAGCGTAGACATGGATTCACTTACGGGCCAACTAAGGTGAGATGTCACTAAAAATATAAATCCGGTGCAGCAGTAAAAGTGCTGCATTTGATACGCTGAGGTATGGAACGAGAAAAGAGTCTGTCAGTACTAAATGGTTTGCAATGGAAATACCAAATAATCTAAACTTGAATGAGCCGTGGACTTTGATCCCCGAAAAGTTACGTTGTAATAGTTAATACAACATCATCAGTTTTGTTGTGTGCTTGTACACATAATATAACATACGATAAGATAATTTTTATTAATTTGAGGTAGTGGGGGGCAGGAGGGGGGGAAAGGAAAGTAAATTTGAAATGTAAAGGTAACTCATTACTAGAAGCATATTTTAAGCTTTTATAGTTGTTATAATCTGACAACACTGTCAAGACCGCCTCGTATGGAATCTGTTTACTTTTTTAATCTTTGGGTCGTAGAGAACGTTTCTTTCTTTTTTTTTTTCTTTCTTTCTTTCTTTCTTTCAATCTTTCAGTTTTGTTTGTTTTCGGAAATGCAGAACTTCTGTGTTGGCACTCGATGCTCCCCGAATAGCCGCTGTCAAACAGGATTCACTGACCGTGGATACCGTTGCGTGTGTTCTGAAGGATTTACCGGAGAATATTGCACACGTATAGGTAACAAGTAACATTTCCTGCTCTCTTTTCTTTTATCAGCCGGTCATCGATCGCCAATATGGCGACGAACGGATCTAGTAATACCCATTTTCCTCTTTCGTGTTTTCCCTCTTCTCGTTTTTATCTCATGGCAACCACTACGAGACAATGTAGTGGAGTTGCACATTCCTGAGGTTATTGTCGTGAACTCTCGTGAAGATTCGCTGATGTTCGCGAGCTCTTCGGTATTCCCAAGAGAGAAACGCGCTGTATTTATCGGACTATGTCGGAGATACTTTATTTTTAGGCGCTGATGTATCAGATAACTAGGATTTCTGGGGATATTGTTCAGATCTATAAATTGTGTCTTTTATCAATGATTTCACGCTCAGTAATATTCAATATGTTGCGGTAAAATTTAAGAGAAATAGCGTTATATCCCAGCGAACAGCGGTCTGTTCTTAGAATAGCTTTATGACAGGAGCAGTTAATCTCCGATTTTGAAGTTGCCGCAATGTAACCAAGATTTAAAAAGTTTATAAAAAAGATTACAAATGTGTTGGTTGCACGACCTTCATCAGTTCATCAACTGATGAAATTTGTTGCCAACATTTTCAGAAAAACTGGGCCAAGTTATATCAAAACCTGGATTATCCTGTGAGCATGTTTTGGAGCATGGGATCCCTGTTGGTGATGGAGAATACTGGATCGACATTGAGAATGATGGAGATCCTATAAAGGTTTTCTGTGACATGACCACTGACGGAGGTAAAAATTTAACCCATTCATTTCAAGCAATTCGAGATTGGGCTTATTTCCTTTATTCTGGAGTATTTCCTCCCCTGAGGCGTGTTTATTGAAGTCGTATTATTTTCCTCAATAAACTCAAGTGTAAATTTCCTTTAATGAGGAGTCACTGCTCTTTGTGTTTTTAGGCGGATGGCTTCTCATCGCCAATTTGTTGATGGACAGTTCCACTCCTCCCTCAGACTGGACTCCCAGGGCACCATACAACGAGATCAGTAACTATGGCAACGGTAGAATGGGAATTTCGGGACGCGCCCTAAAAAGTCTGAGGAATCGCTTTTCTTTCACTCAACTGAGGTTCTACTGCAGAAAACAGCGCGTGAGACGAACGTTCCACGTGACCACGGTCGCCAACAGCTCAGGTAAAGCTGCAGTGCAATATTTTACTGGTGAGAAGGATGAACAGCCCAAATCTTGTGGTTCGTTTGTACGAATGGAAGATGACAATTCTCAGCTGGCTTCAATGTGTGACAAGTGGGGCGGTCATGGTTTTTGGGGTCGTAAGAGCAATCCAGGAGGGTATGCGTTGTTCAAACAGGGTCCATCAGTAAAAGACCAACACTCCTGGCAACTGTTCCTCAAAAGCTGGAAATGCGACGATTACGACGATAATGTTTCGACTGGTGATTTCTGGAGAATTTATGTGCGCTAGAATAGTCATCCATCATTATACCGGCACAATATCCCACCTGCCTTCTTCTAATATGGCCCGCGGGAGGGAACATGTGTATACAATGTGATTGCGTGCAATATCAGGACCCAGTAAGCGCCTACCAGATATGTCTACTGGACATTGAACGATTATCGAACTACACTATACGTATTATACCGTCACTGGACAGAACCCAATAACACCCGCATTAAAATTCAGTCTGATATAGCAGGCATCACTACGAGGCATAAGGGAATAAACTAGGTCTATTCCCCAGACACTCACAATAAAGACCGGTGAAGTGTATTGTTTCAGGGTGAAATTTATTATATCGAAATTTGGTCATTGTGCCTGCACATACAAAGATAAAGCAACAAGACCAGGCTGTGTGACATAAGTAAGGGATACACTACTGCTTCGGGGGATTTAAGCACAAGACAGAAATAGTTTGTTTACAAGAAGACTCCTTTAACGGTTAAACCAGACCGGAACTATGTTCAGTATAACAAACGATGACCTGGTGTGGTAAAAGACAATACGGAACTTGTAATCACCAAATCAGTTATAATAAATAACTTGATTAAGTTATCAAAACTTTTTCAGATTTCATGTTAAATTTCATGCAATTCAAATTTCATTTTATCTAACAGCCAGAATATGGTTGAGCGTAACGGTGAAAACTAGTAATGCCTTCAATCATAATAGTGATTTTCTTAACAAACATAATAATAGTGAAAATTTGAAGCTCTTTAGGACAGCCCTATCTGTGATCATTGCTTTGGCGGGATATCGAACTTTTTAGTTCCACTGTAAATGGTTTGAATCCAGTAGTCATATCATAGGTCGGTAAATTATGATCGTCCGGGTGAGTGTAGTCCTGAGAAGGACCGCATGTCGGATGACATTGACTGACGTTTCGACAACTTGAGCGGAAGTCATCATCAGAATCAAGTGAATCGTGAATCGTCAGTAGATGTTATATGTCTCTGGTCGTTATATGTCTCTGGTCGATGTTATTGGTCGTCTAACCCTAAAACCTAACCCGTCTAACCCTAAACCCTAACCCTAACCCTAGCCTAGCCTAATGTCGGCTGTGAAGACTGTGAAACGTGATTGGTGTCTTTATGACTGTTGATGACTGTTTATTACGACATCAATTACAATAAATAACAATAATAAAAGGGCTACACTAGCCAGCAAATAGCTATTGCTAATCTGGACGGGTAGAGTTGTTTAGTCCGTTAGAGAAATACGCTCTTTAAACAATTTTACACGTAACTTACTGTTGCAACACCAACTCATTCACTTTCCGAACCCTGTAGTTAATGTTGTAGTTAAAGACTCCAAGTAGACTAGGGAACGCCAAAAATTTCCTGGCGTCGCGTCGCGTCTCCCCGGAATTTCGCCCGCGCGTGTGCGTATTTTCGCCCACCCCACGATCGCTATCGCAAAAATTAGAGGCTACTCGCAGTCTAGACTCCAAGTGGTTTATACTATAGCCTAAATCGTTGTCTGTAGAAGGTATATATACATAGCAGACCAAAGATGAACAACAAGAAAGCAATTTTACTTTCATCTTTTTGGCTATGAAAAAACTAATTAGCTACAACTAACATTACTGTCAATAAGTGAAAATGAGTGGAAAATAAATAATAGAATAAGACAGACAACGGAGTGTGATTTTCAATTACTTCACTCCTGGCACTGCGTTCTTCCTCTATTTTTTTTAAATACAAACAAAATTGAAAATAATCTTTACTTAAGGTGGCTCCCTATAGATTAATGATCGCGCGCGGGCTGATGTGAGTTGTAGTAATCTGCGCGCGCTCACATGAAATCGTGAGATTTTCCTGACATTTTATGATGTCAGCATAGCCAAAAAAAGCAAAGTTAACAGTGAATTTTCTTGCGTTTCCTTCGGTGAATTTTTTTTAAATTTTGCGTATTTTGAGATACTAACGCTACCTTCCACGTAGTATTTTTTAGAAAAACTCTGTCAGAGCAATTCAGTTTAATGGTCAAAAATAAGAAATCACGTGATATCGGTGAAACCGTCTGAACGACTCCATATTTTTTCCCCTGCAAAATGTTAGTGAAAATCGTTTTCACAAGATAGGAAAGTTTAAAAAAAATTTCACCGATAGACAATCAAAATATTAAAAAATAAAGATGAATTAATGGCAAACATCCGTCATTATTTAGACGTTTTGTTGCTATGACAACGGCCTATCCCTAAGAAAATAAAACTGAAAAATAAGTGTAATTATGTTGGTAATCTTACTGGCAAATCTCAGGAACAAAGATTGCAAGACAACAGTACTAGGGTTTCTTTTGTAACTCTTGCCAGTTCGTATAGTCACTTTTGTAGAAACTCTAGGGAGCCACCTTAAGCAAGAATACATCGTTACATTTCCTGACCTCTGCAAGTGGCACTCTGAGTTGTGAGGGCATACACTTTAGCAAGTATATTTGCGTGCATACCTGGCCGTTTTTCGGCACTAAAGACGTCTAAGACGTCTAGATGACTTAAACGACTGAAATGCGTCTCCTCTTTATGCTAGACGGCTTAATTTAATGCATGGGACGGGTAACTGTTGTCTCATCCGTTTTTGTACTAGACGTCTGCGACTACTGAGGCACCTTAACGTATAAGATGGCTTTAACGCCCTCTTGTATAAATACAGCGCCTTTTCAATATACTGAATGCCGCTCAAAAGTGCACATTCAAGAAAAAGTTCATCCGTAGTGCGTTGGTTAACGAAACTTCAAACTACAGTCATTTCCTACAGATCTCTTTTCTGAAGCAAAGAGGTGATGGTCTATGATAGTAAACTCAATCTGTTTCGGAGGTAAGCAATACACATCTGATAAATAAAGTACATACATTCAGTTTGTCGTGAGCATGACAGTCGACAGTAGTCGAAGCCACGGACTTCACCGCACTGTCTCTGCTTTAAGTCGCTGTTAATAACACATGAAGCATTTTAATTTTTTCCTGCAACATGCAACGCAACAGATGACAACAGCATTGCGAGGCAAGTTGCACAATACATGTTACTTGCTGCAACTTATCTCGCAACGTTGCGAAAAGTAGAAACCTAGTCTACACTCTTTTTTTTATAAGAACGCGTAAAATTTGGCTAAGCCTGAGGATGTTCTTGTTTTAGCCCATACATTTTCATAAATTTTGAGGCAAATCTCAGCCTCAACGTTCTTATAAATATGGTTGTTATGAAACAAAAAGAGTTTACTTCTCCTGCAACTCCCAATGGAATTTACGTTGGGAATCATGTTGCATTTTCGTCTGCAACTTGTCTCGCAAATCCGTTGCCTTGCAAGTTGCAAGAAAAATTGGCTCGTGTAACAGCGCCTTTAGCTGCGCTGCTGCTTAATACCGCGTCGTAAAATCCTGTCGATCACTGTAAGCCTCGTTTCGCCCACAAGATTAGTGACAACCATCGTTCCGGTTATACTTTCTCCAAGGGGACCGGTCATTATTTATCACCGGGGTGGGGGGGGGGAAGGGGCGGGTGGTGCAGGGTAGAGGGTAAAGAGAAAAGGTCCTGGAGGGAAAGAAAGACATGGGGTGTGTCAAATTTTAAGCCATTTTTTTTATCTTGTAGTGCGATAATGAATTTCACTGCGCGTGGCAGCTTCAGGTATATTTCAAGACCCAGATTTAAAAATTTCCTGGGGGAGAATACCTCCGGTCCCCTATAGACTGGTTTGAGATCACGCATTTTCCTTTTCCTTTCTCCTGTACTTTAACTTCCTTACGGTGCATGCCAGACTTTGGCCAGCGCAAATGCTTTGGCGTGAAAAACGGTGTTTGTTGATTCCAATGTTAATTGCTGCCAGGTATGAATTCTATCAATTACAAGCTGAAGACATCGAAGAAAGGATTTACGGATTGAGCGTTGAGGGTTGTTTTTAGTTTTCAATACATTTTTGTCAAAATTTTTCTGCAGACTCTTCAGACAAACGTATGAAAGTAGTGTTTAAGACGAGAACTGAGAAGCATCAACGAATAAAGACATGATTGGTGTATTGAGGAGCGAAGTGTCGAGTCCCGGGGGAGGGGAGTACGAGGAATTATGGTGTCCATTTATGAGGTGCATAAAATATGACAGTTGCATAAGTGAGGATCACATCTTTTCTGCTGGTTTTATACCAAAATCCTCCGACCCCCGCAGGCGATAGATAATGACTAGTCCCTAGTCATAAGCACATCATATCTCCTAAAAAGTGACTTTTTTTAATTATAGTAGACCCACATTTGAGTAAAATGACTAAAATAACTGTTCACTACTAAAGTATATTTACAAATAAAGTTGGCTTCCTGACAAAAAAAAAACCTCTCAAAAACTTGTATGAGCCCAGGGCTTGATATCCGTGATTTCACGGTGTTTGAATTTTAAAGTTCTGCGTACTCCTAGCAGAAATGTCGCATGCGTCGATAGCGTGGTGAAAAAGAGAAAGATGGTGACTGAAAAACCCTGTCATGCGAGAAAATAAGAAGTGTATTCAGTTTGCACGAACACGAACTCATTAGTTTTACCATGGACTCTTACTAAAGGCCCTCTTCTACTCCCCCTCCCAATAAAAGAAAGAAAACTGTCGACACAGCGCTATTCTCTTTGATCAAGTACTACGTCAAGTTCGTTAAAAGACTGAAAGGAATTTGTATGGACGATAATGTCACCTTATCAAACACAGTAAATCATCCAAAACTTTTGTTTTATTTATAATTACACAACTATAAGATAAGCGATCAAGAGCAAAGTGGTAGGAATGAAATGGCGAACTGAAACGTGACATTGTTAAGGTCCCATGAATTGAGGCAAGCGGCTGTGCAATAGCTCTCAACCAGCAAGCCTTGGGGACAAACGTTATTCGTTAGT